>JAQIWH010000049.1:0-87388 GCA_034695005.1 Cryptops parisi | reverse complement strand
TATATACGCGTATATATAAAAAACAAAGTAGCTGAATGTAGCACTTTCACTTTGTGCACGATTTACAGATTATTTTCTTTTTTTTTAAGAAAATTAGTCAGATTGAGATTGTGTAAACGTCTGTGATGATAGACAGAAAAAAATAACTAGGTGTTATAAGTTGTTTTTTTTTATTGTGGTAATCAACGTGTAATGAGATGAAAATGGAAAACGTGATAATTATTTTTTCTTCTTCAAATTCGAGGCAGAATTACATTACTTTCATCGGTTGTGTACGTTTATAAGTTTTTTTTTGCGGCCATCTTGTTTTTTTCTTTGTATAATTTATTTGCTTCCTTCCTAGGCACAACCCTTTTGCCCTCTTTCGGTTTTAGCCATAAATGGAGTGGCAAGTGCCTTTTCTGAGTTTGTTGTGTTGCGGTTTGCTTGTTGGGCGGAAGTGGAGCTTGAGAGGACGTTGACCATTCGCGCCATGCACAGGCCCAATAACCTACTTCCGCTTGGCTTAAGCCCGCTGGCGGTCATTTAAGAAACAGTTACATACTGCATTCCTCTACCACCGTCCAGTGGCGCTGCAGTTCTTATTGCACAACGGTGGGGATGTCCAGAAATGGTTTAAATTTAAAGTTACAAATTGTGAAAAACTCACCTGTTTTAATTGTAAGGTAGTAGTTATGGAAATCCTACTGAAAAGAGAAGCTTAACATGTTGAAAGTGCAAAAAACGGTTATTTTGTGAAACAACTTAGAAATTCACGCTGTACACCTGTTTTGTACTTTTGTATACTCTTTAATAGTAGCTTCACTCGTGAGTGAGCTGGGAATTGAACGTGTCATCTCGGAATTGAACGTGTTTTCTCCAATCGTTTATGAGAATATACTGTATAGTCCAATGTTCCCAAAACGCACAAAACGAGAACCGAATAAGTTCTCCGCATAAATAAAAAACTGCATAAGTCCAGTTTAAAAAATTGCATAAATAAATAAATCAAAATTGCAGAAATAAAAAATGAAATTACTCAAAACTCGCATTAATCAACTACCGGTATCGTATTACTCTAATGATCGCATAAATCGAAATTTGCATAGATCGAAACCACGTGACCCATAAATCCAAGTGACCACGTCAGGTAGAATTAAATAAAATAAAATGGTTGATAAGATTTTGAATACGTATGTTTTATTGGTTTAATTGGTCCAATTTATTAGTTCAATAAGTTTAACTCTTGTGTATTTGTTTCTTTGTTTTCTTGTGTATCAGACCCTTGGTCTGCAATAAATTTAAAAATAAAATAAAATAAAAACATGCAAAAATCAAAATTGGAATTACTCAAAACACGAACATTGTAGAGAAGATTGCAAAACTTTTAATTCGCATAAATCGAAACTCGTTTCAGTGTAGTGTAACATGTAAATTGGAAATTTTTTATTTGAAGAACTACATATTATCCAAAAAGTGCAGAATAGATGAAATACTTAGAAAATCGTATTGAGAATAAAAGGTCTTCGATTTATGCGAACGCACGTTTTTCCAATCCAATATATATCGATATAGTCGAATGAAGTGCAAAACGTGTGTCACTTGTACACCACCGCTCAAAATCGCATAATAGCGAAATCTTCTTTCCAATACCTATAAAGAGCTTACGAAAGAATTTCTTTGTAATATTTTCGATTGATGCAGATACCGAACTCGCATAAGTCGAAAACAACGTATCTTGCTAGATGTTACCGTATACTTGATACTTCAGTTATAGTTTTATACTCAGTATAAAACTATTACTGGCACTTGTTACTATATTATACTAGTTAATGCATTTTTGGGTTCTTAATGGTAATTTAATAGTCAATACAATCTATTGAGAGTGTACACTAACTTATAACTTGTAACTTGTAACTTATTTATAATTTGAAAAAGTGGTTTCAAGTAGCAACTTTCCAGTACAATGAATTTCAAAAGGTTTGAGGAAAGATTTTTAAACCAAAAATAATTCTTCAATTTCATCCACGTGTCAGTTCTTAAAACTAAATTTAGTTCATTGAAATGACATTTGTGTCTTGTGGAAACAACAATGGAAAGGAGATGATGGATTTTACAATCGTAATTTATGCACGGGTTAATTACAATAAGTTTTCTACAGTAGGTGTTTTTCTACGTTTAATTTACTGTAATATTCAAAGCGTAGTTTCTTTGCTAATAAAAGAATAGAACAATGGTAGGAATTTTTAGTAATCATAAAAAGCAGTTTTAGGAAGTTATTTAGTTTTTACATTATTTTGTTATGTACGTATGGACTTTTTTGATTAATGAGCGTTTTTTTTTTAATGTAAACTTGCAAAATCACCATAAGGAAATAGAATGATAATGAAAACCTATAAATAACCACTAAACTACGTTTACAGCAATATAATTTTATGAAACAATAGTTTCATCTTATACATTTCTTGTTATCGTATTTATTAGAAAATGAAATACATATTAAAAATTACTATATCAACGGGAAAATATTTTTAATATTTATATATCACCGTTTTAACAGCTGTTGCTACAGATGTAATACAGATGTAAAATATTATACAAAATGGAAGTCCTTTGAACCGAATCTTTTTTTAAATCAATAAAAAAAACACAAAAGTTTATTGATCTTAGAAATAACAATTGAACATAATTTTGTACCGTATTTCAATATTTAATACCGGGAAAGTCTAAATTTGTGAAAAGTGCACATAATTTGCACAAGATGGCGCTGCACTCCGTTACATTAAATCAAAACAAAGGAAACGTTCACCTTGACGAGAATGGGGTTTGATTTAATTATAAAATAAGTACATCAAAATGTTTTTGAGCATACTCTTTATATACTGTTATATACCGGTATACTGTACGTACATACATAATGCAAAGAATACATTTTTGATTCGATTTGTGCGAATTTCAATTTATGCGATCGTTGAGTGATTCAACATTTGATTTATACGAGTTTTGAGTAAATCCACTTTTGATTTCTGCAAGTTTTTATCTATGTATATATCATTTTTTTTTTTACATTTAATGCGGTTTTTGATTTATCCGGTTCTCGTTTTATGCGTTGTTTGGTAAATTGGATTATACAGTATATTCGCATAAACGACTGTAGATGGCAGTATACGTTCAATTCCCAGCTTACAAACTCACTTCAACACAAGTGAAGCTAATATAAAGAGAATAATAATAAATTATTATACTCTTATTATAAATTATTGAACTCAATAATTAACAAGATATTTATGATATCCTAAAAAATACTCAGTTATATAATACGTGGTTTCAAACAAAAGAGTTACAATGGAGGGAAATCAAATTGATTATATGCGAATTTTTTTTATATCGTAAAAATAAAATAAATCCTAAATAAAAGAAATCGATTTCATTTTCGCTGAAAAATTCCAATAAATCAGGTTTACTTTTTTTTTCTATCTTCAAATTTAGATTCAGAATGGAATTGAATTTTGAATGGAAACAAAGCTCCTATTTTTTATTTCGAAAAAAAAAAGGAAATACTTTTTTGTTCTCTTACGTTGTTGCACTGATTCCTTTTTCTTCCACCACCAACATTGATTTTCATCCAGGAAGTCTTTTTATTAATATTATACCAAAGTCTTTAATTTGAAGTAGACATTATATGAAAACCCAAAGAACCCTATAATTTCGGAAGTGTATTGTCATCGGAACTCTTGGCGTGAAGATCAATTGACTCGAGAATGAAAGACTGTTTTTTTGAAAGAGTTTAAAAAAAAGAAGCACTACAGTACTTTCAGAATAGTCAAGGAAGTGAAATAATATTACTTAAATAAATTTTTTTTGTAAATATATTTTTTATTTTGAATTAATGACTATAATCTCATCTCTTAAGTAGGATTTCTTTACACGTAGGAAAAAGCTGAATCTTGTCTTAGCCTATTGTTAACCCATTACAGTACAATGAGAACAGAGCGTACTAGGTTTTGTAGAGGCAAAGTATATCTTAAGTAGCGATGGGCACCAACACTTTAAAAGTAATTCAACTACAGTTACTGGCTACTACTAAATAAAGCAATTATAACTTCTAGTGAACTACAATTTTGTAAAATCAATTATAATTACTTTTCTAACTTCTTTATGTAGTAGTTGAGTAATTGTAACTACTTTGATCAACTACTTCTTCACTGTAGCAACTGGCTAGTATAAAAAGTTAACATTATTTTATGTTATTTTATTTATCTGAATTTTGATTTTAAATTTATGCAATCGTTGAGTGATTCGATATTTGATTTATGCGAGTTTTGAGTAATTAAATTTTTGCTTTCTGCAATTTTCGATATATTTATTATTTATTTGTACATGCGGCTGTGATGTTTTTTATTTACATTGGACTTGGGCAGTTTTTTTATTTATGCGAAGAACTTACGTGGTTCTTGTTTATGCGCTTTTTGGTACATTGCACAGTATATTCTCAAGCCTGTGCATTGTTGCAAATTGTGCATTGTTTTTCCCTAATATTTTTTTACACATTTTTTGGATTTTTGGGGGTGTTTAAACTTCTAAAACATCCCCCTGGCTGCGCTTATGACTCACAAATGAAGCTAATATAAAGAGTATAAAAAATAGTACA
This sequence comes from Cryptops parisi, assembly GCA_034695005.1. NCBI lineage: Eukaryota > Metazoa > Arthropoda > Chilopoda > Scolopendromorpha > Cryptopidae > Cryptops > Cryptops parisi. The sequence continues at coordinate 82,758 of JAQIWH010000049.1, read as the reverse complement.
AATGTTTACATTTTCATTACTTTTTATGTTGATATATGTTTTTGTATCATTGAAAGAGTATACGTAGTAACATTGTGTCAAAACGGACGTTTTTGTAACATGACATAAAAAAAAAACCACGTTTAAGTGGTTGTTAATTGCACGCACATTTATTAAAACGATTGGGAGTGTAATTAGGTACAAGAAGAGAATGATATAACAAAGAAAGGGAAGAAAAAATAGGAATAGGTGTGGTGGTATCGAAAGTAAGAGTGCGTCCATTTATATCGGGAGAGGTCGACGACCCACGCGGCTGGTTGTGAATGGCGTTTCCCGAAACCATTATGTAACCGCAAACGCGGATTGTTATCATCACGGAATTCTCCTGAATAAAGAGGAGCCTTTCCTACCTCTATCGTCTCATTGTTGAATCGGGAAACACCTCTGCCCCACTTTTATACAGTGTGCTGTGTGTATATAAAGAAACACACAGAGGGGGAAAACATGTCGTCTCAACTCAAAACGTCAAAAAATGCACTATTTCGATGCAACCGTCTGTGAATTGCCATTCTATCTTTTTTCTGAAAATGATACTGACACACAATGGCTGTCTCGTTAGGAAGAGGAAAATACACTATCCCATTGTCAACTCTTTTTTAGTGTTATTGTTATTATTTTTAAGGGTAGTATAACTAGTATGTGTTTTTTTGTGTGTATGTAGATAATATCCTTTTATGTGTGAAAATGATGCTGGGGTTGGTGTGCATAAAAAGTAATGAGCTTTGTTACAATCTTAGTACAAAAACTTTCGTCGTTATAACTCAGGAAAAAGGAGTTTTTAAAATGACTTTGTAGTAAATTTTACAACATGTTACAGTTCCAAACATACACGACATGTTCAAATTTTGAACCGGATTATTTTGGTGATGCTAACCATTAATGTACTACCATCATTAAAAATCCGGTTCAAAATTTTGAGCACTTTCGAAAAACTGATCTAGTTTGTTTTTATTAGTTTGAAACAAAATAAGTTTTTGTTTAAACTAAAAACAAATTGGATCAGTTTTTTGAAAATGTCAAATTTGAAAACCTAACCTAACCTAATCAGTAACCAGTTTCAAATTTGAATAGTTCAATTTGTCAAAATATGTCAATCTGAAGATGCAATATTTTCTATTATACTATTATTTATGCGTATAATTAAGCCTAGTTAAGCAATTTTTTCGTTAATTTGTAGTTGGTTTATATTTTTATTTTCACAGTGTTTCTCAATATACATACATTATTACATTGTACAATATATTAAAAGACATAGCAATTTTGGCGTGTCAATTTAGCTTTTTGTGGACAACTGTGACGTCAGTTTTTATCCAACCAATCAAAACTGGTTGACAGGAAGCTGATGTCACAGGTCACGAATTTTGCTCGGATTGCCAAACCAAGAATTTCGTGTCAGCAGAATATGATTTATTTGCTAAATTTATAAAAGAAAACATTAGTTTCCCATAATATAACTGTACTATAATAACATAGTATCTATTCAAAGTGGTGAGCTTTATTACAATTTCTTGTTAAAAAACTTCGTCGTTATAACGAGGATAAAGGATTTCAACACCCAAGATAAATCTCGGAATAAAACACAATATCAGTTTCCCATAGAATATAATAAGATATAGTGTGTGTGTGTGTGTGCTCAGACCTGCATTTCAATTATCTGATATGTAAATTTTTGCATTTATTTGATACGTGTGAGAAGTGTTGATTAAAAACACTTTTCATGCGAAAACAAAAACAAACTTTAATCAAAATCGGAAACACCTTAATCCATCTTTATCCGCACACAAAAAATCGCAAAAATTACAATTGTTTGTTAACTTTAACAATAGTAGGCTGGACGGAAATAAAATTTTATTTCCGGATGACCTATCTATTTCAGTTGACTTATAAGCTTATTTATATATATATATTCGTCTTTATTCGGTTGGATATTATATTTATAATACATATAAAATATAAACTACGATGGAGTTTTATCATTTTGTTTTGTTTTTGAGATATATTAATCAATGGTTTCAATTTTGGAATGATTTTTTGTTTTGTTTTATGTAATTATAATTAGTTTCTATCGAAAAATTAGCTTTAAGTGAATTTTGTTGATGAGGGGAATAGAAGTTAATAATCACTTTGTCCTAATTAATTGGAAGAAAAACAGGAAATGAAGCCCTAGTCGTATTTTTACATTTGTCCTAAATCTGCCTTCTTGGGAAGAAGTATTATTTAATATAATTATAAAAAAACGGGAGAAAAATTAAAATTATTAGATTTATTTTCTTGTAATTTTGATTTCTAAAGTTAAAATTATCTTATACATGAATATCACTGCCCCCTCCTAATCTGTCTGACAAATATGATAGTTGTTTGACAAATTTCGAAAAAACGTTTTTCAAATCTTAACTGAAAATAGGAATTTGTTTTTGTAATTTATATTTTAAATGGTTTTACTTTTTATAATAATTTCTCCTTTATGTGATGTGTGACACCCCCTCCCTTTCATTTCTAAACTGGAAGTCTTGATATATTAATTTTTTCCTCGTAATATTGATTGCTGATCAGAAAAGTGAAAGTGGTCTGACTTTGTTCTAGTTTCGTTCTAGTTTAACAAGGTTTGTTACGTCATGGTTTAAATTAATCAGGTCGTTGATTAAAGACTTTGTGATCTGTGTCTCATATCATGAAACACGTGCTTGTTCAGCATCAACTCATGTTGTTAAGTATTTACTAGCTGATTTGCATGAAACTGTATATGCAAAGTATGTTTTGAAAATTGGACGAATGTTTGGTAGGTCTATAGTTTCAGTGTCATTGGCACATTTCTTGAAGTCAATGTATTTTTATGTACGTGTGGGTGTGTATATATGCAACGTACTGTATGTTGACATGGTACTGTATATAAAATGTGTATCCACAGAATCAGTTCCTTCTAAGATATGAATTTGTACAGTTTGTCAACAAGGAAAATCTGAACCTTTTCCTTATTTCATTATAAATTCGAATTAATGTACCATAGTGCACAGATAGATTCTTCCATGTTGATTATTAACTTTCAAGTAAGAGCCATTTCCAATAATTAATTTTAAATTATACCTAATGTTACAAATATATAAATATTTGTGACAGACTGATCTTGATCTATAATTTTTGTAATCTAGTTACGACTAGTTTTCAGCCTTAACTGAAAACTAGATAGCTTATAAACTGCAGTAGTTAGTCACCATCCAGTGATCAACGAGGAGAACTCACGATAAATTTGGAGTTAGATTTTGTATACATGTCTCATTGGTTGTTAATAATCTTGTTGACTACAGTAGCTATCAGTATGTAGGTGGATGACTATAATGATGACCTATGTCTTATTTCAGTTTGCTAAGACACTACTTTCGGTGCAGTATGTTTTACTGTGAAAAACATGTTTAATCAAACATGTTGGCAAAAGAAACACACGATTTTTATTGCCGTTTCTTGTTTAACGTTTATTATACAAGGGTGAATGGTTTTTGATTCATTGAAGGAAAAACAAACCGGACTCGGATGCAAAATGTTGTTATTATGATGGCCTGAAGACATTTCTGTGGAGTTTTTTATTTGCCACAAAAAAAAAGCTATGGGAAAACCGGACCAAATATACAGTGTGTAATGTATGTATGTATGTGTGTACACACACACATACATACAGTATATATATATATATAGTATATTCCGGGTATAAAGGTCCATAAAACAAGGCATTTTTACGACTCTCTGAGGATTGTTTTTTTATTTGGGTTTATTCGCAGTTTTATCCGTGCGTGCTACAACAGGAAATGGTCGGTCCAATCATTGGATCGAATCATGCGCTAGCCATAATTCGTGCTTATTAATAATATATTGCCGTAGATAAAGTTTCAGTGAAGATCCGCCGCCATTTCATCCATCCATCAAAAAAAAAAAAAAAACCCAGCGAATCAGGATTTATATCGGAATAGATTATTGGTCGTATAGGATGATGTAACTAGCTATACATGCTACTCATACTGCAATGGGTAGTGGGAAGTGCAAGGTATGGAGAAATATTTTAAGATATGTCATTTTGATTATTATTCAACTACTGCATACACTATTATAGCTTACCTACTTTAAAATGGCATTCGAGATAAGACTTAAAAGGTTTTTTGTACGTAACAGAATGTTGTACAAGTTGATCACGACATATCAAGTTTTGCAAATATCGACGAGAGTTTTTCCAGTACTCATATGTTTGTTATAAACGAGAAAATTTCGCATTATGCGAAATTTATGCGATTTTTGAATTGTTGTGCACAAGTGACTTGAACGCTGAAATTTCATTAATTTATAGCAATTTCAAGTCGTGATCCATAACCTTCGAATGAGTCTATTAATAGGAACTTGTATATTCAGGATCGTATAGTCAGAACTGGTTAATGTTTTTAGCCGATTTATTTTCCAAGTTATGACAAGTTATCTTAGATGGGGTGTGAGTGTACAGGTGTAGTAGTCATTTACTAGTCCGGGGTCATCTATTTAAATTGAAGGGCCTGGTGTAAAAGGGTTGTTATACTCCATTTCACATAAGCTGACACAGAATTAGCTTGAGGCAGTCAAGGGGCGAGCTAGGTGATCACTGTGTGACCACTGATCACACAGCAACTGAAACGTGTGAGAGGTACGCTCGTCAACCATTGGCTGATTCATTTAACTTCCTCATAATTGTGCCAGCAATTCTGTGTCAGCTAATTTGGGATAGAGTATAGTAGCAATTTTACAATTTCGAGGAAAACGCGATCTGAACTTTGCCTTGCTGTCTTTGGGCTACTTCACACTTCTTGCACTAATATTTTTGCATATATTGTTGATTTGCTCAAACTTATGCGTTAGGTAGATAGATGATTATGTTGTAGAATCGTAGATCATTATACCAAACGCTGTAAAGCATGCATTCATTTCAAAAAAACAGTTACAGAAACATATTTTGCATTGTATGATTTAACTTTTACAATTGTGTTCTCTAATGTACTTAACCACATGGGTTGTTAAAAAAACAAAACAAAACAAACCGTATCTAACACGTTCGAAAATGCTTCCAGATCATTTTTGACAAAAATGTCACTCAGCGCTCTTTTTCACCAAGCCCTTTAATTAAATTAATAACTAATTTGAAATCACATCATTGGTGGTTTGGTAGCTTGTTATTCCACCACTGCTCACATTTGATGTACTTTATTTGCTCTAATTTTAATTATGCTTTCATTTTTTAAAAACCCTTAACAAAAAGTATTAAAAAATACTTATTAACAAAAATTAAAAATAAAACAAAAACCAAGTTGATGAGTACCGGTAACGGAGTTGATTTTTAAATTGATCACACGGAAATAACATTTATCGGAAAATTTCAAGAAAATACATTATCGCGACGTCATTTTATTGATAATTGGGATTGGATGCGCCTATATATATCGTTTTTTTCACTCAAACCCCCTTAAAAGTATCGCGTCTTGTATTCGCGAGAAATACGGTACATGTTTTTCGAAACCATTAGCAAAAACTATAAGATATACTTAAAATTTAAACATAAAACAAAAATTAAGTTGATGAGTGACAAAATTGATTTGTGTATTGATCACACGGAACTAACATTTATCGGCAATTTCCAAGAAATACATTATCGCGACGTCATTTTATTGGTATGCCGTATTGATTTTTTCCTCAAGATGTCCCGTTATTTTTATTCCAACAATGTAGTAAAAATTGTGTATAATGGTCTCGCTAACGAGGTGCTTTTGCCGTTGTTGCCCGCTGTTGCTAACGGTGAGGTGTGACTGATGACGATGGCGTAAGCAGCGTTTCCCGGACACGATGCTGCAGCAGCAAGCACTAGCACGCATGCGGGCATCCAGGAAGAGAGTTTGCCTGACAGACATAGGCAGACAGGTGAATGACCTGCCAGGTATGCCTGGCCGAGATGTGGGTTGCTCACCAGGAACCGGGCTATTCAGGCAATCAGATGCGCGGGCCATGGCGGGTCAGAGCGCACCAACCCCTCTTGTACTTACCTTTTACCGGTGTAGTATACACACTTAAGTATTCCGAAAAGTTGGGCCCACGGGCACTCAAATTTTTTTTTTTAAAAGAATAAAATAAAAAACGCCTATTGGACCTGACAAACTAACACTATATCACTATAGGGAGGAGCTCGTTTGAAATTTTTTGTTTTGTTTTTTGTTGTGCATTGTTTTATGAAGAGAGGAAATAGAGTGCAACACCGTGAAATTTGTTGTTGTTGTTGTTGTTGTTGTTGTTATAAGATTGAAATGTTGGCAATTTCAGCTCTTGTGATTTAATACTCTTGTAATTGAATTTTTTTGTTTCTTGTATGGAAAAATGAAAAATTTCGTAGTGACACTAACTTTATTGTGTGTATTGAGAGCGATTGAACAGAGTGAAAAATTAAATTAAAATCAAGATAAATAGATAAAGCATAACTGTTTTTACATTATGTAATGAAACAATAGTTTTGAAAAATTGATGTAGCTCACTATAATAAATAATCGTTGGTTGAAATGATTCAGTTTTTGAAGTTTTTGCAATCCATTGTCATTACGAAACTCCGTCAACTTTTTAAATGTTTTTCGGAAACAATCACATCATCACAATATGTAGTATTATGGTGATAAATTTTTAATAGTAATATGTAGTATTTATAGACAGGGTGTCTCAAAAGTCTTTGTGCAGTTTTAACTACAGAGTTAAATAAAAAACAGATTTATGGGAACCGCGTATGTATTTAATTCTTATGTATATTATACATACAGTATAAGCTTAGTCAGTATCTATCTAACATTATCTATATTTTGACAACTTGCCAATTATGAGAATAGATGGATTTGTTTTCTGCAGTTCTTGCTTTGGAATAGAATATCAATATATCCTATTACCCTATGGCCTATGCTATTCACCGATCTGTTGTATTGGACCACAAACCAAGTACTATTTGTCTCCTCATTCACTGAAGTATTGTATTGCCTTTCGTGCTAATGAACAATTTGATTGACTTTAGCTACGGATGAAGCTCTCATTAAATGATCGCGTGGTGATATGCAATTAATTCAGATTTTCTTATAGCAATGATATACTACATATATACACGTACATATAATAATGTACTATATATAGATATAAATTATATAATAAGTATCTATTTTGTTTTCATTTGTCTTGGAAACATTTAGTATTGATAAATATGCGCCAATAGATGTACATTATTTATACTCATTGGTTATTGATAGTGTTTTATTATTATTAGTGTTTGATTTTTTAAAGTATTGCAAAATATACATAAGGTTTGTCGACGCGATAGTTACGTTCTGCACATACTTTGCATAAATCGAAATTCGCGAAATTCTTACGAAGTTGCAGATTTTTGGCATTCTGTCACGTTAAAAATCGCTTAACCACTGTACAAAAAATTTTGCACAATAGTGAAATATCTCTTCGCATATAACGAGCTTCTATTAGAAGGATTTTTGCCATCACACATTAACGAAATCACAAGTGAAAAAAAACAACTCGCATAAATCGAGGATTTCTTGTAGAAGTGCACAATGGAACACAGACAATAGAGGAATATCCCTTTTGCTATTATTGTTGCTGACCGGGTTCTCCCGAAAAGTGTTTGTGTTAGTGCTGAAGTGATTGAGGTAATGTTTGTCTTTCACTTCATGTTTTTCTGCCATATATGTATATAAAAGAATAACAACACCCTTTAAAAAAATAAATCAGATTTGACCTTTCTACTTGAATTTTTTTGTTATGTTGATTTGGTAAATCAACGGCGTTTTATTCAATTCCCGAAATTTTTGTATTGGACAAATAAAATGGAAATGTCTTTTTTGTTCTTTTAGATTTTGCTTTACCTTTTGGCCGGTCATTCACCTTTCATCACTACCCTCACCTATCCATCAAACACCTAGAAGTCCCCCTCTGTTTTTTCTTTTTCTCTCTTCGCTCCCCCCCCCTTTTCCCTTATCCTCTTGTCAATCCATTTTTCTTTTTCCAAGTTTCTTCCCCTTTTTCCCTCTTCTACGTTTGTCTCTTTTATTTTTCATGTACCATGTTTGTCCACATCTTTGTACGTTTCCATCGTTTCTTTTTTATCTCAATCTTGTTTATCTCGTTAAAGCTCATTCTTCGTTTTCCTAGCTCACCTTTCCTTATATAGATATATATATATTGTACAGTATGTACTTTTGGTTTCTTTTCTCAATATGTGGTTCCTCGTGGAATAACAGGCTTTGCGTTTCAATTTTCAATATTTCTCCTTGTCAATGTGTTATCAGATGGCTTTACACATGTTATATACGTAGGCCTACCTGAAAGCAACCAATACGAATCAATTTTGTCAAAAAATATAAAATAATCATCAATCACACGGTGACACGGCTTGATTTTTGTTGATGTTTGAAATATGGAAAAAGTTGGTTCATCTTTGTACAAGGCGTTCGAAAATTCTTTCACAACATCCATTAATTTAGTATTAAAGGTAATTTTCGGACACTTTGTATATCAAAATACATGACATTAAATAATGAACTTTTATACTTTTCAAATTCTTTTTTATCAAAATTTGAAAAAAAATCCTAAGACTTTTCAATTAAAGCCTTAAATTAAAACCTTTGCTTTTTGAAATTAATTTTGACGAAACATTTCAAGTCGTTTAAAATCGTTTACAAGGCACAGACAGCATCTCTGCATCACACTGAAGATGCCTGTGCAATTCTTATCCTGATATTCACAGAAATAACAAATTTATGAAAGTTCGAAATCTGCAAATTGTTGTAAAATTGTCTCTACAACTTAAATTCATTTGGTATTTGAAATTGCAAAAATAATTTTTCGGACACCCTGTGTAGCAAAATACACTACAGTACTTGAACATGAAACTTATAAAACTACAATTCTTGCAGGTAGCTAAATTGTAACATGATTTGTCATGCAGTAGTTCAATTTGCACACTGTACATATTTGCTGTTTGCATCACAACCAGAAATACAAAAGTAAGTCATTCGGCAAGCATGACATGCGCTTAGCATTTCAATGCAAATGACTTTTTATTAATTAAAAATGCAAATACTTTTTTTTTCTACACGTTGTTTAATCCGGATGTTTTAATTACACCGGAACTATTTTTTACCTCCGTGAATACGTTTTTTTTTTCCTTGTCCACTTCTTTTTATTTAAGATTTAACTCGAAGGAGAAGTTGCATTCAAATAAAAACAAAGGAGGATTAAGCATAACTCGAGGATTAATTGATCGAATGTATCCTTATGAATATTCACGATGCCGGAAATGAGAAATTTTGAAATTGCATTGTACTATATCTAACTTTAAGTTGAAATTTGAAATGTATTGATTGCATGTATGATGTAGAACTCACGCTGCTATGGAATCTTAATATTTGTTAATATTTCTTCTTATTACTATATCTTTGTTTTTTCATGTTTTGTTTTTTGTAGATTGATTAGTAAAATTGTTTTGTTTTCTTTGTATATTTCAGCCCAGATAGAGATAATCCCATGTAAAGTATGCGGTGATAAGTCATCTGGTGTTCATTATGGGGTGATAACTTGTGAAGGTTGCAAGGTAATTGAACTACTATCACTTCTTTACTCTTATATTACTAATAATTACAGTGGAATCCGGTTATTATAATCACGGATAATAATATCAAATCGGCTATTGTTATCATTATCAGTCGGTATCAAGACACTGTTTAATGTGTTTTATTTTCATTGGTTATTATCAAATTACACTTGTCTCAAAGTGATCACAATAACCGAATTTAACTGTAATTATTTAGAATTTTGGGTTAGATGGTAGCCTCACTTGTGGCACTATTTATTTGTACATGGGTTATGGGTTTGGAACCAGGTTAAGTTAATTAAACAATTACATGTATGAGTAATGAATCAGAAATGATTAAGTTTTTGTTTAACTAATCTAAACTGGCTTCCAAATTTATAACCAAAGTAGACTGCAAGGAAGTAGAGCCACAAACAGGCCTCTCAGTAAACCCAAAAGTACCGAATATTTAAATGCTTTTTCCTAATTCACTTTTGACTCGTTTTCACTATATTATATATTATATTATGTTTCTCGTTTCATTATATTTATATCATTATATTGCTAGTATATGGTGTAGAAACTATCATTTGACTAATTCGATTATGCTGTAGAATTTTTTCAAACAATGCTAGTTTATATAAATCATGTTCAAAGTGTAACCAAACAATGTTTTCATAATGAACCTCAAACAACCAAAAAATGTTATTTTAAATCACAAAAATATTTGATTATACATAAACCCTCTCTCTATAATAAAAATAAGTAAAATAATTTACCTTACTGCGACTAGGCAACATACAAACTCTCACACCTACGACGTTTTGCCTCCCACCTAGAGGCTTTATCAAGTAATATAAAATTGAAGAAGATAGGAACAAAAAAACAGTCTTTTAAGCCTTTCTTCAGAGTTTTTTCTTTTCTTATTGTTTAGTTTTATTATTTGATAAAGCCTCTAGGTGGGAAGTGAAACTGTGGAAAATTTTATCCATGGGGGAAGTAATGCCATCTAGTATACAAACTAGCAAAGTTGGTGTGTGGGTGGGCAATTCAAATAGTATAATGTACATTGAGATTCTGGATCCGGATGATCCCAAATATGCTTGGTACCATCACATTTTGTTTCGGATAATCGAGTTTGTGCTGTACAGAACTTAGAGGATGGTTCAATGTAATAGTTTTTTAATTGCTTTCTGAGATAAAAACAAACTTTGAATTAAAACATAAACTTAGCAGAGTGCATATACTGAAAAACTGTATATCAATATTCAAATTGATACTTAAATCGATATACTGTACCATTTTCATTTGGTTGTGGTCGATATTATAAATCTGGCTGCCTAATCATACTATACACATAATGATCTCATGTGGGCACAAGGAGCATTGCAGTTATTATATGCTCGTTATCACAATACATTAACAACTAGTATGTTATTATTCAGTACAGTATGTTATTATTTTGCATTTAGTAATTTGCTCAAGCGCTCGTATACAGTATTTGCCATTTCTGATGTATAATTTGTAACGACGTGAATCTATTAATTTCTACTATTGATTGTAGTCCCAACATTGAACATCGTGTTTGTTCTGTACACCACAAACTCGATTATTTGAATGTGATTGGACCAATCCAGATAAACAAAACTTCGGATAATCCGGAATCTCAATGCATATGCCCAGTTTGGTACAAAGCCAACAAGTTGTAGAAGTTAAATAAAAAACGAACATTTACTGAACGATTAGATATGTACAATATCAACTTACAATCATTTGTTTAATAAATTATCTGTAGCTTTCAATTATGTATTGATACAGTATCGATCTTTATATTGCATACTTTACCTAATTCGAATAAGTCGGAATTTCGGATAATCGAGTTTTCAGTGTATTTTACTATTTTTCAAATATGTAAATGATTCATTGTACAGTATTACAATTTAATTAGCTGTATTCAACTAAAAAAAAACAGTTACACACGGGCATTTCTTATTCTGTGCTATCAATACTATATTTGTTTGCTAGAACAGGTGTTTGTTACACTTTGTGTCTAAACTGTCTATACTTTATAAAAGTGTTCCCACATTGCATTGTTTTTATTATGATAATGGATTTGAAATATTTGTCATTAATATTTGTGATTTGAAATTAATACTTTTTTTTCTTCTATTTTGTTATAATTCAGGGCTTTTTCCGGCGCAGCCAATCAAGTGTTGTCAACTATCAGTGTCCGAGACAAAAGAACTGCGTAGTTGACAGAGTAAATAGGAATCGTTGTCAATATTGTCGCCTTCAGAAATGCCTTGCCTTAGGAATGTCCAGAGATGGTATTACACAATTTTTCAACTGTTACGGGTGGAAACAATTGTTTGAGTTTTTCAAAATTTTATTTTACAGTATTCTCTTGGTATAGACCACGGTTCAGAACGCCTTCTGTTCCTCAACCACTTGAACCAATTGAAAGTAAATTCCCTTGTCAATGCTAAACAAACGTGGTTGAATATTTCTGCATCTAATTTTTAAATGGTGGCAGTGTGTTGACAAAGTTTTGTGACGGGAATGCAAAGTGGCATTGTGGTAAAAACACAGTCATGTCTGTTATTCAAGCCAGTGGTTAAACAGGGCAGCAATTTTTGAGACAAAGCTTCAAGAACAAAACCAATCGAATAAATAGATGGAACTTTGCTTAATTGGGACAGCAGTTTTAATCGGTCTAAAGTCTTGCAAATCCTGCTGTGTCCCAATCAACTAGAATCGACTGTATTGCTAAATAAAACAGTTGATTCTACAACTTTATTGAGAATGTCCCAGAAGCGCTGATTCTATCGAACAAAATGATAAGCATATCAACAGTCTTTCAAGTTATGCATAAGTAGAAATTTATGATATTGGTGATGCATTGCATCTATGTATCACTTGAATATCTGTGACATTTTGATCAATGTTCAAAAAATGTTCACTATATTCAATTTAATCTTGGAGCATGCAGTGTGCAACCAATAATACAATTTTATACTCCATGTTATATTGAAGTATTGTAGCACTGTATCTATGTATATATATACGTGAAGACTGTTGATTTACATGCTAAATGCAACATTTACACTTGTCAATATTGATTCTGCTGCAGAAACACGTTAGCATGGTAAAGTTTAGTTTAGCGATTGGGAAATTACTACTTGGACTAGTGATTTAAAGTTGAGAATGTTTCTTTCACAACACTGTATTAACATGTTTTTTGTATTGTTTTCAAGCTGTAAAATTTGGTCGAATGTCTAAGAAGCAGCGAGAGAAAGTTGAAGATGAGGTGCGGTTCCATAGGGCACAGCTCCGTCCACAAACAGAAACATCTCCAGATAGTTCAGTGTATGATCAGCAACAGCCGTCCTCATCTAATCAACACACTGCTTATGTAAATGGAGTGTAAGTTTATTTGAATACTGTTTTTGTTTTTACTTTGTGTTCAATATATTTATTACTTAACACATTTATTTCTTTCTCCATGTTTCAAATAACACCAGAGCGTAATGCAGTGGTCTCCAAATTTTTTTGAAAGTGTACTATGGTAATAGAACCAAGTGTGCATGAAACCCACTTTGGAGACCACTGGTGTAATGAATATTGGATATTTCAGATTAGCGTTGAACACTGCATGCAAGGATGCTTTGAATTTAGATGGCTTTGGATGTTTTTAAGATTATCTTTTTTAAAGTTTGGTCCGGATCAATAACTAAAAGCCCAACTCATTACTGTTCACCTAGCTAAATGATAGCTAACAAAATTGAATGCACACAATAGTCAATTTCAATTTTAACCTTGTAGTAACAGAACTATTTCACGCAATATTTAGTATTGTAGAAACAGTTTCAATTCCTCCCCAAACAATAAAATAAATTTGATAGGCTGACATTAATACACTGCAGCTATTTGGTAAATTTGGCATTGGTAATTAAACCTGGTACAGTATGTATATACACAATTATACCAAATAGTGATCATACTGATAGATGATGCACAAGCACCAACAACTGAGTCTTGAAATTATAGTTTGTTAATTAATTAATTAATTATGAAAAATGTTTTAGACAAATTATTAAGTTTGAAGTTGCTACTTCGATAACTATTACTTTGGTCAGTTTACTGGAAATGCAAACTTAAAATGTGTTGTTTGAATTTTAAAGGTACACAACGGGCTACAGTGGGGAGGTTAGCACGTATATACCAAATGGCTATAGCATTACCCCAACGACACCTCTGACTTTCGACATGGCCACTGATTTCCAAGTGGACAGCACGACGTTCGAAAGGCAGCAGTTGGAACCTCCTCTTCCAGATCCTGGACTACTGAGCAATTTGTCATCTACAGGTAGCCTTCCATGGGATGATTACACGCCCGATCTTTTATCTCAGTTTGGAGGAGGACCTGACGATCCTCTGAATCCCAGTCCCCTCTTTCTCTTATAAAACGTTCTCGAGTAGAATTGCAGCAATAGTACTTGAATTTCCACTTTTTGTTTTACTATTTATTTATTGGTCACCGGACCCAAATGCTCATGATATTTTTCGTGTTTTTTTGTTTTTTTATACCTATACAATATTCGTGTTTTTAATCCTTTTTCTTTTTATATTATACAATACTCTACAGTTTATAATACCTCACAATACCAATGGTCATGGATGGATTACTATAATTGGGACCCCTCATGGTTAAATTGGCTACTCCAGGACACCGAATCTTATAACTCAATTAAGTTAGTTTTTTGACACGCTTTTCAGTAAGCGTTTGACGTTTAAACATGCTTTTCAGCATATAACACTTCACCCATGTAACCACATGGTTATGAAGTTTGTTGTTTTAATAACAAAGGGTTAAACGTCAATTGATGATTATGATAATAAAATTTGCTATAAAACATAATTGATTTTTTATTTTAGTTATTAATATTCAAAAAATAGATTTAACGTTAATGTAAAAATTGTATTAGTTGGAGTTGCACTGTTTTCCTTCTTAACATGCCCTGCAGAATTGAACGACACTTGGTCCATAAGGGGATTTTTAACACAGAATTCAGATGTTGCCAGTATTTATTATTTTTTGGTATTTATCTACAGTTTTTTTTTTTTTTTTTTTTTTGATGTTGTTGATGAATAAATTTATTTTTGAGAATTTTAATTTTATTTTAATAAGGGAATTAACTGGAAAATGATGCGACATGATATTCTTCTTTTTGGTTACATGACAAGACGATCAATTTTTTTTTTTTTTGAATACGTTATATATATAGAATACACTGGAGATGTTGTGACTTGTATGAAAAACATGGACTACATTGATACCTGGACAAAAGGTTACTAAAAATGAAGACTATGCTCTAATTTGTTGCCTAAGTTCAGTGCGGCATTATTATGTGGGTTTCTTCGTAACTTAAAATTTTTGTTTTTCTCGGTTGGGAGGCTTATATGTTATATATTGCAGTGAAATATTATAGCTACTGTGTCGAAACATTTTCGTACAAAATGATGTAAAAGACTTAAAGGAGTTGATATCGTACAGGGATTTGGAATGCCACAACGATCTACAATTTAATTACGAAGCTTATCAAATCAATACTCACTTTCAAGATCCGCTGACGTTGAAGCTACCATGCAATCATCATCCATTAGACCTCAAGTATTAAAGTCACAATGGTAACATTTTGCTACCAATTTTTTGGATTTTTCTTATATCACAAAGCATTCCTGCCAATCCCATGTTAAATTATTGACGACTGTGCCTCATTTTTTCTTAAAAGCATCATTTGGGGGAGTTTGCAGATACTGCTTGTGTGAATTTATCTTGAAAGAATAATAATTATTTTTTAAAGGACGTTTTAATGGATATATGCATTTAACGGTAATTTATTATACCAAACCATTTGTTGTTTGTTGTTATTATCGAAGTTTAAGAGTTGCAACATTTTATTTCTATATTTGTTGTGAATTTGTTTTTTTGAAGAAAAAAATATCTGTTATGAATTTTTGAAATGTTTTTTTTTTTCGTGTTCAATAATATTTTTTACTGTTTTTTGTTTTTATACGCAATATGTTCACTGTAGTATAATTCTATCTCTATATATATATTTTTCACATTTGTGTTTTTTGTTTCATTTGAAGCGCTTGACTGGTTAATATAGAACAGAAGCGTGAACATGGAGCATGTAGGACTATCTGGCAGATACGTAGTAGTGAAGATCACTTCATAGTGAAATATATTTGATTAACCCAATATGGCCACTAACTGTTCAAAAAGTGTTACAAATGTACAAAAAAAAAAACAAGAAACGATAACACACACATAATCTTTGTTATTATGTTTACTTTGAAATCTTTGTGTTAAATTGAATCATTGTCTTCACAGTTTTGATTGGTACTTTCCAGGAACGTAAACTTTGTAGATAATAAGGAATGACTTTTATAAAGTGCATTGCAGGATGAACAACAGCGTTGAATCAGTTACAGGCTAAGCACCAATCAGGGACTAAGCATGCCTTTCACTTTGTTTTCGTACGTGCCTTAAGTTAGCTTGGGAAAGTAGGGACTACATTTGACTAGTGGCAGAATACGAGGTGTGAATCAGTCTCCTAACTGATTCAACGCTGCTGTTTCATCCTGCAATGGACTTATAAATTCCTCTGTACAGGGCTGACCAAAATACAGAACCAACTCAACTGCAACGGTCAATACTTTTGGTTAATCCTGTGTGAAAGTCATTTTAAATTTTATGAAATTTGAGAAGTTGATTTTGATATATACAGGATGGCTTAAAACTCACTACTGATTGCAAAGCTTATTGGGAATTGCTTAGTGTTTATTATTTTATGGGAAGTGACTTTTGGGCCACTCTGTTACTATCGCCTTTGGTATGGATATTAAGGAATGGAAATTTTTGTTAAAATAATAGCAAATTTCAAATTTAAAAACATGCTCCATATTGATGCGTATTGTTTGTTCACTCATTTGCAGATTTATATTTTTCAGCCAATACCAAAAAAAAAAAAAAAAAAATTAGAACAGTTTGAACCGAAATATATTTTTATTATTATTTATTTAACACATGTTTTAGAATAATTTAAAATGTTGATTTTTTTTGATGTTATGTAGTTAATTTTTCTCTATTTCTCTTTTTAACGTTGTTATTAATAAAACTTCAGGTTAATTGAATTTCATTTTCCAAGCATTTGGTTGCCAATATTTTTATACTTTTGTTTGGTACGTTATTATTAAAAAAAAAACATTTCATCTCGAGACTACTATTCGAAAAGAATTAATTTTCGTTTACACTGAACTCTGTCTATTTGCCGATTGAAGAATCACAATGACCCATAAATTTCATATCTACTGCAAAATTGGTCGTTTTGTTCACGTACATGTTCTCTAAAGTTGAGGTGCTCGTTTAGCAATGGTTGTCGAAATATACGAGTACATTATTTATTGCACTTAGGATTTGTCAAATTTTTTATTTGTTTATTGAAATTGTTAGCCATGCCCCAGACAGACACAATTATCTGAAATTTTCAACAAGTAAAAGAGAAAAGTAAATTGTTCAGCATGTACTCGATAGAACGTGCTAGTTATAAGTAGTTAAAGATGATTTTAGTTCAAGGTACTACCAAAGAAGCACCCGAATTACCCGGAACTCAAATTGTGAGCTCATGCACTGATTATTTCAGGTAATTGCAAATTATGCTTTTAGTCTGTCTGGGGTATATTTGCTATATTCTTCGAGGGTCATGTTAAAAGTTTTGTGAACACTGCTGCTGTTTATGACATTATTTTTTATGTGTTAACGATGATCTTTGTTTGTGCAAAAAAACTGGTATTTTCTAAAAAAATATTTTAGAAAATTGTGATTTTTGTTGGGAAAGAGGTGTTACAATTTTTTTGTGGTTATTATATTTATACCTCAACATCCTGATGTGAGAAAATGTTTGAAATTTTTCATATACATCCAACTTATATTGATGTGACTCTGTACTCGTTGTATTGATGTCAAAAAATATTCTTGAATTATAAATGTATAAGGTGTCCAAAATTTTTTTTGACACCCTATATATTTAGGAATTTTCTGCACCACAACAGGACAAACTATGTAGGCTAGTGAGCAAGTGCATAGTGTTTAGTTCTGTTAAAAGTAACACAATTACTCGTTCTGCCAATTGAAATGTACAGAAAAATTTCTGATTTATGCGAATTTGTCACTATACAACATGTGAACTTTTCTCAGATATTAGATATATATGTGAGAAAATTTCCCTATTGTGCGATTTTGTGAAGTGGTGCACAAGTGACTGAATCCTAGTTTTGCTACTTGGTAGTAATTCCGATGTATGAAGTTTTATGTGAAAGTTGCAGAGAAATTCAGGCCCTCCTGTATACTGTACTGTGCTGCACTTATTACTACTTAATAATACACATTTAAAATCCTGAAAAATGATTATGCTAGATACGCCAGTAGGGCGTACGTTGAGAAGTATCTACAAGGTAATGAAATTAATTTTTCATAGGTGTTTTGAAAACGACTTTTGGTTTATTTTCTCATGTCATGATGTTGAGGTTTTTCAATGTAATTTTAAACTTATACAATCTTCAAATGAATTAACGATTAATTTTATTTATGTGTAGGTTACTAACACACTTTGTTTATGGCAGCACGGTATGCTACATGAAACTTGTAAAATGTCCCTCGATCTAGTGTGGGTGTTGAATTTGCAAATATATTGCGGTTTAAAATGGTGTGATTATTATTGCATTCAAAGAGTTGAAACATTTGCTTGGTTTTAAGCTGCATGTTTGAACTCTTTAAATATATACATATGTTTTAATGATAATGTATTTATATTTTTTTTTATCAAACATGCTGCATTTCACATGTACAGTATGTATCGTGTTACAGAATTTAGAACTTGTGAAAAAAATGGAAATATTTTTATTGTTATTGGAAGGTGAACGCCTTAAAATTGAAATTATGTACCATTACATACAAAACCTTTGCTGGGATTTGTGCAGAATGTCAGAAATGTAGATGATGTACAAGCAAAGATATGCTCTATGTGTTGGGGACAAGAGTTGTTTCATTTCAACTGTTTCACTGTTTGATTTGGTAGCAAAACATTGTTTAAACATGGCTATTGAAATGACATGATTGGTTTGATATATTCACATGGTTCGCAATGAGAACTAGTGACTATAATTGGACTTGGCATTTGATGTTTTTTTCAAGTATTGGTCATTTGGAATGATTTACTCTTGTCCTAGACTTGTTTTATTTTGGTACTAAACAGTGTTACGTTGCTGACAGAAAACCTTTTTTGTTTGTTGATTTGACAGTTTTGAATAACCGCTATCGAAAAGTTTCTCCCCTTTTCTTGAATTTCCATTTTCGAATTTTTCTTTTCAACATTTCCCATTAAGCAGTAGTTCACTGTAACCCAGTTTCTGTTAGGCTTTCTTGTTTATAACATTTTATAATTTTTTTATGAGAATCGTCCATTTGTCAAATGAACGTGTTTACTGATACTTTTTTTTTTCTTTTCATGACATCAGATCCTGCTATTACGGACGTATTAGCGAAGTCGATTCTGGAGGCCCATTTACGTACGACTGTGTACAGTCCCGATCAGTTGATGGAAATAGCGAGAAAAGATTTAATCGTCTCGGAGTCGACCAAGGGGATGTATTTCAAGAACATGGTGCGTCGAAGTTTTTGCACAAATAATACTTGCATTTGTGTACATGAATGGTATGAATTTGATTCATTGTATTTTTATAATTATATTTTAGGGACCTGAAGACATTTGGTTAGACAGTGCCGAAAAGTTAACGAATGTCATCCAGCAAATCATAGAATTTGCAAAAATGGTCCCAGGTTTTATGAAGCTTCAACAGGATGATCAGATTGTGCTTCTGAAGTCTGGTAAGTTATAGTAAACCAACTTTGCTCACCATTGCAGAAATGGATCGTATTACTTGTTGAGGTAGAAAGTTAAAATGGTGCTGCAAGAAAAAGTGATCTCTTGTTATCCATGGTTTTTGAGTATTTGCAACAGTCATTTTTTTTTATTAGTAGATTATTATTTTTTTATTTAAATAAACAGTTATTAAAGGACAAATGTAGTTGTAGTTTAAGGAGTACATCGACCGCACCTTAAGACTTATCATTTGACACTCTCAGTAAATAGTATTTGCTGATGAGCAATTTGAATTGCTCATCAGCATTAGCTTAAAATTTACCTTGCTAGATGACATCACTTTCTTCACAGATAATATATTTTCACTCATAGATGGTAGTACAATACTAGCTGGTAAATATACAGGGTAGGGTTGCCTCTTTTTGAAGTCTCAAAAAAGGACGTCACGAATAATCACACTTTATCTTGTGTAATCATAAGTTTTCATGTTGTGTGAACTATGATTTTTATGGTATTTGGGTTGGTGAGTTTGCCTCCCACTCGTGCCGTGTGGGTTCAGTTTAGGGTCTGACACTGCGGGGGTAGGTTTTCTCGGGGCACTCCCGTTTCCTCCTGTATCATAAAACCCTGTTCCATGTTTATCATCCTCATCTCATCATCGTTTCTGTATTTCCAATTCAAATAATGTCTGAGGGCCAAATGACATAGCTGTAAAAGCCAGTCGGTGCCCTCGTTAAACCCAAAGTACCTACCTGTGGTATTCTGTACCGATTTTTGAAAAATTTATCTGCTTTTGAAAATAATGGACATTGTGTGTCCTTTATCACTTTGGTAAAGTAGAAAAGACACATCGTTCAAATATGTTGTCTTTTAAAGGACGGGTGGCAACCCTAAAACAGGGTGTTCCTGAAAGGTCTAGTTAAATCTTAACCAAAGATGCTATGCATCAAAACAAACTCATATAAAGATGGTTCTGAAATTGCTTTCTTTTTGAGATAACACTGGGTGAAGTTACCTAAATGCATAGGCCTATTGTTTCATAATCCTTGTAGGAGCGCAAATGAGTGTACATTTATAGACTCGAAGTTTATATGGATGTTTTGCTTTATTTTGATGCGTACCATGTGTGGCAAACATATGACTACACCTTTCAGGTCACTTCTTAGAACACCCTGTATATTAGTAGAGAAGATCACTTTATTATAAAATGCTTAGCCCAGTGTAGTGTCAAAATTTTTAGAAAGTGCTACAAGTGAATGTGTACCCCGTATTTCATATTGAAGCTCAGTGTTTTTATGAACAGTTTTAATATTTTTGGTAACTGCCGTACTTTCTAGGAATGAATTTTTGTTGATAACGAAGATTACTGTGTGTTTACCATGTATAAAAATACCCAATTTAAATATTACAGGAAGCTTCGAACTAGCGATTTTGAGGATGAGTAGATACTACGACATAAACTCAGATACCGTTTTATATGGAGAAATGATGGTAACACAGGATGCCTTTCTAACAGACGGTACAGTTTTTTTTTTTTTTTTCTCATCACTGCTACTTTTAAACATAACTGTGAAAAAAATTTTTTTTTGCTAATATGAGTTGTCTGAAACCAAAGGGGAGCTAACCAAATGTTTTCATATTTTGAGGAAAATAGAATCGAATTAAGCATTAGAACCTATGCTCAGTCATATAGTTTTGCCTCACATGACTTTGATATGAACAACTGATGTTAGTTCTCATTGTCAGTGAAATCTAGAACGGGTGTATGTTATGTTAGACCAATAATAACCAAACGCGAAAATTTGTAGTTAGTTTAACTTGACTTCAGATGGCTCATATTTAATATTTTTTTTAATATTTGTACATAAGAATTTATTGGATTTTTATCTCTATGTATGAAATTAAGGTCGTACCTGTTGACGATAGGAAAAAATAATTATTCTTTGATGTTTTACAGATACCGTTGAAGCAAAACTGGTCACAAATTCATTTCTGTTTGCCAAGTTTTTAGCGGAACAGAAGTTGAATGACGCTGAATTAGCGTTATATTCTGCTTACGTTTTACTAGCTCCAGGTAATGATGCTGTTGATTTTGTTTCACCTGCTTCTTATCAATTTCATAGGATTGTGTTAAGTTGGGTTGAGGTTGTTTTCTAATCAATTGCAGTGGAATACTCAAAAGTATTCCACTGCAATTGATTCGTAAACAACCTCAACCCAACTTAACACAACTTTACTTTGATTTGAAATAAGCATATGCTTTGAAATACATTGATTAGGAATTTTAATGTTTACCTTGTGTTTGAATGCATTGACTGTCAGTGAAGGTTCACAACGACAGGGTGAATGAATGTTTAGTTCCAATATACATAACTATCCATAATTTAGAACTGTTGCCATGTTGTTTTGTTTTTTGGGTGGGGAGGGTGTATGAGGGAAGGTGGCATTTTCATTGTCAGAGAAGCTAATTCGAAACATTTGTTCAAAATTACGTGTTAGGGAGGTAGAATATCACCTAGCACATTCGAAAATGCTCCTAAGTCATTTTTTGGACAATAATGTTACTTAAGACCCTTTTACACCAGGCTCTTCAATCGTGTCACATGATTTAATCAACAATGTATCATGCTGAAGTTAATTTAGTTTCTAAAGCAACCCCTTTAGCTTTTCTGTATGACACAGCGAATAGCTACAGCTTTTGAAGGCTTTCCAGCATAACCCAGTGCAAAATGTGCTGTGGTATGAAAGGTGTATCTGCTATTACTAAAATGCTAAAGTGTGCTTTTGTCAGGTCGTAGCTTTTTTTTCTGTTTATCAAAGACCCTTGCACTTTTATTGGGAGTTTTTTAAACATGATAGAAGTGCACATGTGATGGTAATTGGTATTTTTGGATGTGTAAAAAAGAGGGTAGAGAGAGAGGGGGGGGAGTGGATGGGTAGAGTTTTTTGGTTTCTCTGAACCCATGCGCGATGCATCGATTCATTAATCACAATTGTGACTAGGCAGACCTTTTGTATAATGGTCACTGTTTTGGTTTGCTGAAATGCTCATAAATTAAAATTTTTTGATCGAATTCTGCAAAGACTGCTAAACATCTACTCCACATCAACTTTTGAGTTGGTCGCTAATCTAATCTAAACAGCTAATCTTTAGTTGATTGTTGAAAACAGGTAGTCTTGTTATTCAAAAGTGAATTGGTGTAAAATCATATCTTGTTGTTCCAGATCGACCCGGTCTAAAAGGTTCGTGTGAAATCCAGCGACTCAACCAAGCTGTTGCAAAGGCACTGAGGATGGAGATGAACAGGACACACAAAAGTCCGTGCAAGGGAGACGTTACAACGTTTGACTATCTTATTGCCAAGATCCCATCTTTACGGGAGATCAACATGCTGCACATGGAGGCCTTGACACGCTTCAAGCGAACTTATCCACTTTTGGAGTTTCCCGATCTCCACAAAGAACTTTTTTCAGTGGACACCAATTGAGCAGATGAAAATGCAGTGTTTGTTTTTTTGTTTTGTTTTGTTTTTTTCACGAACAAAAACAGAGATTATGGTGACTTAATACTTGGACCGTGCCACTGCATTGTCATTGTTGTTCCGATTTCATATACCTTTTCTTTTTTTAAAAAAAAAACAAAACGAAAGAACGAAACCATTCAGTTGCGATTTCGCAAAAAAAAAAATGGCCTGGGAGGAAAACAACTGGTATCGAAAGAGAAATCATCAGATATCCTCCGCAAAAGTGTTGCAGACATTGTAGATGAAAACTATAACGCAATCACTTTTTTCCTTTTTTTTTTTCAACCAAAACCATCATGCAAGAATCACACCCAACTTGTTATTATGATACTCTACATACGAAGAAGGTATTTGGAAAACAAAACAAACAAACAAAGAAAAGCTGACTTGAGTTCTTCCTCCACGGCGGTCCAAGAAAATGTTCTCAAAACAAAAATTCGACAGCTCTTTGAAAAGCTTGGTTTTTTGTTTTTCTTCATCTTTTATTCTAAAGAAAAGGTCTTTATTTTTCATTCACAGAGTTCTTTTTAATTTATTATTATTACTGACTGTCTGTGACAGAAGTTTTTCTTTTGATGCATAGAATTATTATTATTTTTTTTTTATATATATCGTTTTAAATTTCATTTGGGATGATGACGAGACAACAACAACAAAATGCCAATACTGCCATTATCACCCCGATGTTACAAAATTTCATGGTGCAAGCTAACAGTTGTTTTTATTATTTTCTCTTCTTGTGTGGAGATGTAGATTTACAGTATATAAAACTATGTTCATCCAAAAAAACAAAAAACAAAAATGGTGGATGGGTTTTTTATACTTGGAATTCAAAGCTGGTAATTGTAACTAGGTGGCGAGTTTAAAAATGAAGGGCGTTTGACGGATGCAATGTGATGATGGTGTTTCTGCTTATTATTGTTATTATTATTATTTTTTTTCGACTTGCCATGTGACAGAATTTTTTGAGATGTATAAATTTTTGTGGAACCAACGCTGTGGTGGTATGACGATGATGATTGATAGCACGTGACAAATGAATTGAGGAGACCCATAGTTATTTCCAAAGGTCAACTGGTGCTAAAAAATTTATCTTTACTATTAATCGGGCTACTCCTAACAAATTAATACCTCTGTGTTTTTTATTATAAAAATATATATATAATCCTGCCATGACTACGCAATTTCTGATCACCAATGTTCTAGTTTTAAACGTTTGTTGTTGATCAAGAGATGAATTTGTTAGTATTGCGATATAATTTTTTTTTTATTATTTGTTTTTGTACTTTGGTATTCAATTTTAGTATTTGGCATATATATAATTTTTTTTTAGGTTTTTTAGATTTTGTAATTTAATTTGGAGTTATTCGAATTGAACGTTGAAATGTTTACAATGACGTTTCTAAATTTCTGGCTGAATTTTGCTATGTCGGCTAATTGATGGGATATGGAAATATAAGTTAACGTTTATTTTAAATTTGTGGATTTATTTTTATTTTTTTGTGAGATATTTTGGGTAAACGAAATCCTTATCAAGTGTAAATATATATATAATATAAATCGTAAATGTAATTGATTATTATTTTTTGTGTCTAATTTATTAAGGTTTATGATATGTCGATGGACATTATTATTGAACAGATGCTAGGTAATGATCTGCTAAACAGTATTTTTGTTAGAACAGTATTTATATTAGATCAATTAGTATCACTATTTTTTGTTGTAAACTTAAAGAAAAAAGTATTAGTTCTGAAAAACACAGCTTAAAACTGGAACGTTGGTTGACAGATACCGTTAATGGTAATTCAATTAAACAAAAAATCTTGTAAATGACATTTTTTGGTTTGTAAAAAAAACAAAAAACACTACTACTGTATAATCACAAAAGTTGTTGTCATGAATATCGAAATTGACATTGAAAATTATATGACTCGTACTAAGCTAAAATGTCGATCTCAAAAAAACAAGACCAAAAACTAGAAAAAAATTCATCACCTTTGGGAAAAACTAACATCATACACAACTGGTTACTCCATTTCAGGTTCATAAATCAGCATTGAATCAGTTACGAGCCAAGCACCAATCAGGGACCGAGCACACTTTTCACTTGGTATCTTTACGCTCCTTAAATTTGCTTGGGGAAAGTAGAAACTAAATTCGGCTAGTGGCAGAAGACGAGGTGTGAACCAGTCTCCTAACTGATTCAACACTGATTCATAAACCTGAAATGGAGTTTTTTTATAGAAAACTCCTGAGAGATTTTTATTCCTATTTGTTTTTTTATTTGTTGCTTAATAATGTAGATCCTTCTACTTAACCTTCCAGTAGAAATTAGTGTACACATCTTTTTCTCCTTCCGAGTATGGTCCGTGTGGGTCGTGATTGGGTAATTGTGAATGTTAGCGGGTAGGAAAGTTTATGGTGTGCAAAAACCTCTTGGAAAACAGTGATTGTGGTGAAATTTATTATGGAAGGAAATAAGTCGGGAAAAGAAGAAAAAATAATTGGCGTGCCCTGTATGTAGTAGCAATGGGATTTTATATAAATATATATAATATAAAAAAATAATTACAGTTATCTTGTTTATTATTATTATTATTACATTTTTAAAAGATGAATTGTTTTTAATTATTTGTTGCAGTGTATTTTTTAGCAGGTGTACAAACAGTACTTGACGCATTCCCTGACGTGTTTTTAGAGAAAATCAGTTTGTTTTTTTTTGTTTTTGTTTTTTTTTTTGGTTGATTTTTAAATTTCAATTTTTAAAGAAACAACTGGAATCAAATATGTTGCTCCTTCTTTCTCATTTCTGTTATTTTTATTTTTTGTTTGGGGAAAAATTGTATGGATCATATACTATATATCACGCTGTTGTGTATACACGTTGCCTCTCTCTCAGTTTGACGCTGAAAACATCTTTTCCACTCAAAGTGCGAACCTTGTACGTTAATGACAAAAAATCGTATATATATATACATATATATAATACTTTTTAAATCGTAGCGATTTTTGTTCCGATTAAATGAATAATTTTTGTTTTTTTGGTTTTTCATGTTCATAGTTCAAACAATTTTTAATTTTTTTTTAATTTTTCGGCGAAGATTTATACAATTTGCCTTAATACTCAGGAAATGATGTTTTTGGTTTCAGATGTTTTACTCTTTTTGTTTCTTATTTATGTACTTACACGTGCGAAAAATAATGGTTTCAGCTGATGATGAGCTCACTCATATTTACGCTTGATTCTTCAAAATCTGAAATTTTTCCTAATTTTTTCCCGCTCTGTTTTGTTTTCCTATGTACATTGAATGAAATGGGTTCGAACGCTGGGTATTGATGTTTAAATTTTTGTTTCACAACAGTTCACCATGAAAATTTTTTATTATTAACTTTTATTTAAAAATGAAAGGCAGTATTTGGCATGAGAATTCAAACGGTGCAAATCGAAGGATATGATCGCATTATTGTTATTTGGTAATTTTCTTAAGGTTTTTATAATCCGCTATTTCTTATAACTAAACTGCTGTTTTGCAAATATGAAACTTGTTGATGATATTATTGTTACCATGCTATTATACAAGATTTTTGGTTTTTTTTTTCCTATCCACTAACATGATGCCAATCAAAAAAAAAACATTTTGTTCAATTTTTTTGGAAATATTTTTGTTTCAAGGTGTAATCGATGGGTGTTAATTTTAAAATTTGTGCCCTATACAGATTTCATGTCCAAATTTCAGGGAATGTTGGTTTCATTAACAACGGGTTACTACGAGATAAGTTGTGTATTATTATATTCATGGTTGTGATAGCTGTAAAATTTGTCGTTCCCTGTAATAATGGCTCACATTGATAATGATGATGGTTAATACAGGTTACAAGTCCAAAACGATGTACAGCGAACATACTCAATGGTTTATATTGTTTGTTTCTTTTATTTTACGTTAATGTAATATTGCACAACTTGATATTGCACATAGCTACGAAATTGTATCTTTTGGTGAATGTGCAATACACCAACCTATGTAAAAAAATGCAATACTAAAAATGTAAGGTATATAATAATGTATTTTTCTTCATTTATTGTTGTACACGTGTGATTGTACAGATGTGTACATTTTTTGCCTGTTAAGTTGGTGAAGGCCTAAATTTAATGCAATAGCGAACAAATCAGTTCAGTAATGAAATTCATACAATAGATTATATGATTTTTAAAATCAGATTATTACACAGTATTGGCTTTTAAACGTTTTGACCTGCATGATTTTTTGTTAGATTACATAATAATTTTGACGTTAATCAGCAAAGAACCACAATGAAAGTCTGCTGGGCCCATAATCTGATGTTATTAGAACAACAAAGAAACAGCACAGCCTTTGTTTTGTTGCCATTTTGTTGCTATTACAACAATGACATGGTGATTTTGTTAGATTAGATATTAATTTTGACATTAATCAGCACAGATCCACAGTGGAAGTGTACGATTTTGTAAGGTCATATATTTATTTTAACATCAATCAGCACAAAACTGCAGTGAAAGTGTGCTGGGCCCATAACCTGATGTTATTAGAACAACAGAGCAGCTTAGGTTTTATAGCATTACAAAAAATGTAAAAATATATCTGGCAATCGATATTATTTCAAAATTGGCTTCAAGTATTTAGAATCGTCAGACACTAATTATGTGAACTACAAGTTTAGATGGAATTTTACATCTTAGTTGAATGTGTTTTTTCCTGTACATTCGTAATGGACTCGAAACCTGTGGTATATAAGCACAATTTATAATGTTATATTTTTGTGTTAGAATGTGTTTTTTTTATACACACGAACTGTTGGGTTTAAAAATTTAGACTCAATTGTGAAGAATTAAGTCAGCAGTGTTATTGAATGAAAGCAAAACAATTTTTGTTGCTAATTTGTTCTGGGCGTAAAACAGAATTTTTATCAGAGGGAGGGGGACGAGAAGTTTTTTGAGATTATTGGACAGGAACCGTCATTTTATTCTTCCTCCACCTGTTATTTGATTATTTTTCATTATCCTTTTTAACGTTTCTTCACCTCCTTCGAAAAATTTAATCCAAACCAAATTTTTGCCACTTTTTCAAATTTCTTGCCACTTTCTTCGTTTTAGAGAGAAAAACCCTCCATCAATGATCCTTGCCATCATTCTGTGGTGCTTAGGTCTCTATTTTCCTATTTGCAATGGATATTTTTCGTAATTCTCTTAAGAAAAAAAAAATAAATAACATCAAAAAAAAAAATAAATCCACTGTCAACTCAGAGACATAGTTTTTTATAAATTCTATTATCATTCAAAAGCATAAAAAACAAACAAACAGACAGACAAATTAAGAGATGATAAACTATAAAGAGTTTTTGCATAGCATTTCTTGACTTAACCACTCAGATAGTTTTTACTAGAGCCAAACCCATCATTCTCGTATTCTATATATTAATATATAAATATATAAGAAAATTGTTAACATTCGGATGAATTTTTTGTTTTTTGTTGATCGGTACCTTACTAGAGATCGAAAAAATTTCGTTTTTGTGCTGAAAGGGAAGGGTCTTGTTTTGTTTTGTTTTTCTGCTCTTTTTATAACAAAAGTTTTTCATCATCCTGTTTGTCTTTTTTATTAAAAACACAAAAAAAAATAATATAACAACTCATCCCTCTCATTATGCAATATTGTTGTTGGAGCATGCTCTGTTGTTAGCCGACATTTTGAGATGGGATTGGTAATTAATAACTATGTATATTACTTGTTTCAACTTTGGATGACAAACATTGTGCACTCTTGTACTATGTACTTTCTCGATTAGGCACATATACTATTTGTAAAATTACCAAGGCTACTATAACATGCATATTCTCAGGTTAGTTTATTGTCGTAGTATTTTTCAACCGTACCATTATCACGTTAAGAAAACAAAACAAAAAAAAAAACTTTTACCAAAACTGATGACAAAAAAAACATGTTTGCTATCCATTTTTCCAACTCCGATATTTATTCTACCCTTTAAAACAAAACCAACAAATTTGACTATCAAGTGGATTTGGGAGTGAGTTAATCTATTATTATTATTTTTTGTTTTATTTTGAATTTTTGTTTCATTTTGAATTATTTTGTTTTATTTTGAATTTTTTTTTGTGTTATTTTGAATTTTTGTTTTGATTTGTTTTTTTGTGTTAAGAGTTATATCGTGTACAGTCTCCTTATAGGGAAATGGGCTTCATTCAATTGTTGCATATATTTGTGTTTGTCATTTTTGATGATGATGATGATGATGGAAAATTACTATAATTTATATATAAAACTAAAAAAAAAAAATATGCGATGTAATCAATTCTCACACAAATTTTTAGAAACCACTGTAAATTTTGAACATACATGTTTTTTGTTTTTTACTTAAGTTTTAACCTTTAGAGTATAGCCAAAAGGGGAAGGACAAAAAAATGTGTTAGGGAATTATTTTTTATTAATGTATTTTTCACTTTGTGCCCCACCATCAGCTGTCTCTATCTTCTTGAAAAAACAAAACAAACAAATAATATTTGTTTAAAAAAAAACAAACAAACAAAACACTTTATTCATCTTGTTTCGTGGCATCGTAAATACCATACCAATCAGCCTTACTTCAAAGCTGCAGTGCAGAAATACCACTTGTTGCAATGAAATGAAAACTTGCAGAAAACAAAACACAAAAAAATTAATTTCAAAACATGAAAATCTTGACTTCAGGTTTTTATAATAGGTCTATGTTAAAAAATGGCCAACCCAGTGTGATAATGTACAGTGGTTGTTTTATTTTTTATGTGAAAAATTTCAAGTTCTTGTTTTTTGGTATAAAACTACAGTATGACGTGTTAGCAGCATGGAAAATCAAAACTTTTAAATTTTTCATTTTTCATCCGTTATTATTATTATTATTTTTTTGTGTGTTTTTCCCAAAAAAAAAACAACATAAAACCGGAAGATTATTTTGCAATTTGATATATACATCATCTCAGTTGTTTATTATTATTATTATTTTTCCATTCCCCCCTCCTCTACACCTCCAAAAATAATAATAATAGAATTCTATTCTATTGACTGTTTGCATAGAAAATAAAGCAAGTGCCACTGCAAGCAAGATATTTTTAGCAAATTGTCTGCTGTTAGGATGGCTCCACAGTGAGAAATCTTAACCATTCCTCAGGTGGTTTAAAAGAACAAGTATTTTTATACCTGACTATAACGGAATTGTTGCCTTTGATGAGCTGAAAAAATTTCGATATTAACAGAGATCCTTCGTACGTTTAAACCGAACTTGTGATTGTTACGAAAAAAAAGATGTACTGTATTATTATTATTATTATGATTATTATTATTATTATTGTTTCAAGGTTGGGTTGAATGTAGCTAACTGTCCTTTTTTGCTTCAATTTCTTATATCAAAATATCAAATAGATTACTATGTAATTATGAAAAAAAATATATATATCTTGTTTTTATTCTTTTGTGTTCTGGGGCTATTAAAGAAGTTTTATATTGGATGCTATTTTTATTTTTATGTTTTGTTTTTGCATTCTTACAAAAAAAAAAGCCGATCCAATAAAAAAAAATTGCAAACAAATTATTAGTTGTACTAGTAAATAACCCGTCAAAATGACGGGAAGTTCTTTGTGTTCATTAAGAAATTATCTCATGTTGCTCCGCAACATTCGCTTACATGTAGTAATAATGAATCCTGCAACAACAACATGAAAACCACTTTAAATGACTCACTTTCTTTTCAAAGTCGCCTTGGGTTGGGTTCTAAAAGATATTATTTGAGTGTCATGTGATGACGTGTCATATGAGTATTATGACGTCATATGAGTATTGACATGAGTCATATAACGTCACAGTATCATGACTTCATATGACGATGCACGTTTTTAACCAATGGCACGTGAGAGACATAGACACAAAAATTGTCATCGGTTTATATTATACTAGATAGATGGATAAGCTTTCGTAGCGATTTGAAGAGCTTCGGGCAATATAAGTGACATTTTTAAAATTGTTTCAGGAGGCTTTTTTTTTTGGTGAGAAACCTCATATAGAGTACCATACTGAGCAATGAGGTGATTCTCTACATTACGCTACCAGTTTCTGGAAAATTCAGGAAGTGGTGAAGTAACAAGCTAGAAACAGTACAGAGCGACAATTTTAATGTCATTGTTGGAAAAAATGTGGCTTATCATTACATTGCTCGAAACACTTCAATAATATATTTTCTTCTAGAGAAATACAGCGGGTTTCCATGGTTAATGATACAGGGTGATTCATTCATCCTGACACGTTTAAATATTATGAAAACAAATGTATCAGACAAACATTGTTTGCATATGCAAATAATGCAGACAAAAACCAATTGTTGTAGACTTCTTAGAAGCTTACAATCGCTTGTGTAGTAATACAGGGTGATGATACACTGTCCTGCAATCCACAGCATTCATCGTAAAACACCACATTGGAACACCTGTTGCAACATTGTTGTAGCAAGTGTGTGTCAACTTGATCAGCGGCTATAAAAACGCGTTATTATTAGAAGCCTATCAATAACGCTGCTAATGTGCATTAGAAGGTTAAAAAAAGCTAGTGAGACACCCCTCAGACCATTTCTGCTAGAATGTCGTTAAAGAAGTTAGGAATATAAAGTCCACTTACTTGCATCACGTGATTTAATAACCGACTTACCGTGAAGTTAATTTAGTTGCAGAAGTGAACACTAGCTTTTCTGTACAACACAGCGAATAGCTACAGCTTTGTTGTGCTTTCCTGACGAACACAGCGCATGGTTACAGCTTTTGCAGGCTTTCCAGCATAACACCGCGCATATCTGAAAACAAAATACCAATATTTACTGTATGCGAATATAAAGTAAATAAATATTTGATAAATAGATTATTATCCTGCTTGTAGGTATATCGATACAGTAAATTTAAGGCTTACGAAAACTGGTTTTGTGGTTTATAACTAACTAAAGGGTTATTTTTTTATGAAAAATAATAAATATCTGACGAAAAACTGCACAAAATTTTTATAGACAGTCATTTTGTTGGTGTTATCCAGGGCGGTCACACAAACATATGAGGGGTCTTTCCAATGGTGTTACAGTTTCATTGATGTTGACTAAATTTTAAAGGAAATCGCATTGTTACATCGAAAACCACAAGTTGCAGCTACAGAGTCGTATTTAAAAAGCTATAGCCAATGCACAATTCAGTCAGAATCTTGTGTCGTTTCATTTATTTATAACAATTTAACTGAAAGAAAAATTGAGTACTAACAATACTGATTAATAAGGCAGAATGGTGCTGCAACAGCTTCTCTGCAGATCACTGGCTGAGCGATTTTAGTTGTATAATAGACAACTTTAAATTCGTATTTAAAAGATGAACAACAACTAAAATCATTCTACGTATTTAAATAAACCATGCAAAACAACTAAAATCTGCATCACTGCATGGTATCAGTGATATGCAGAGAAACTGTTGCATCACCATTCTGTTTTTATAATCGGTATCGTTTCGGTATTTTTTTCCAGTTAAATTAGAACTACTGTTGTACATTTTCTTTTTATGCTCTTTTATATTAACTTCACTCGTGAGTTGTGAGTGTGTAAGCTGAAAATTGAACGTTTACTGCCATCTACAGTTTATGAGAATATACTGTATAAACCTAGTAAATGGATTTTTTGCATTACGTACAGTATATTTGTATATGGCAGTATATAAAGATTATGCTTAAAAAATCATTTTAATGTACTTGTTATAATAGTTAACATACACTGTGGCAGAAACTACCACTTAATTATAAGTACAGCACGGTATGCAGAGGAGATTATGTGTGATGCCATCTCGTGAGAAAGTCTAACACTAGAAGCTACGAACAGCGACGTTTGTAAGGAAGAGCAACATCAGTTGTTAAATTCGGTCACCTGATGGTACAAGGGGCATTAAGTTGGTAATTTAATTTCAGATAGCGACCTTGGGTATGACATTGCTTTTATTTTGGAGCTAGAATGATGAGAATATTGCGATTGTGATATTTTTTTATTTAGTTTGATTGAATTACTCGAGAAGAATATGTTCTAAATAGATGACATGAAATCGAATTGAAATACTTTTATTCTTACGGAATATACAATGTACAAAATATATTATACATTAAAACTTATAATGTATTAAGTACTGTACTTGTTTTTTGTTTGTGTTTAAATATATTGCAAATATAGTTAATTCTATTTAATTTCATTTTTTCAATATATATTTTTTTAATTAAAAATATATTTCGATACTTTTGAAAATTGCGCGCTACGTTGGTTTTAAGTTTCGGTTTCATTTCCATGTCTTTTGCGCATGCGCTGTGTCATGTTATAGCAAAGCGCGCAAATCACAATCACAACCGGTGTGTCGTCTTCATCGTCTGCCATGTTGCAGTACGCTCACATCGGTTCTCACGTGGTTTACGAGTTTTATCATGGTACGTACAACTGTTTCTCATTTTCACCTCGTGTATAAATTAGTACACTGCGATATCCTATTTTAATTTCAAAATGTATACTATGTATATAGTACTCCTCTCCTCGTTGAAGAAGAAATCGACATCATCAGCTGAAGACGATGCTCATCTTTTGATTTTGCGATGGATTGAAGAGGAACGAACGAGTAAGGTTTCATTTTGCGATTTTATTGTGGATTTATTATATACTAAGTTTATAAATATAGTTGTTTATTATAAATATAGATATTGTGTATCACCTAACCGCATATATGGTGATTGGTTTTGATATTTTATAAATTAATGCTTGGTATCAAAAGACTAGTTACACGATACTGTTCAATGAGATACAGCATATATATAGGTGTTTCAGAAATATAATATATAATATAGATATATACAACTCTTAAATACATTTCTGGTGCTTTGTTGGCTATCTGTCTACCATAAATTGTATGAGGGTGCCACGTTTTTATGGGTATAAACTCCAGTTTAGGTTAGTTACAAAAATATTAAACTTATAAAAAAAAGTATTGTTATTTTATTATAATTAATTTCACGTGGTGTTTATACTCACTAGTTTAGGTTAGTTAACAATAACTCGAGATGAGCAGATAGTTAACAAGATCTTAGTACTGTAATCTGTACACATCCGAGTACAGGTTAATTCTTTTTGGCTGATGAAATCTCAAATCAGGTGTGGTCCCTGGTATGTACACGTGTACATACCATTATGATTTCTTGTCTAAAAATTAAAACATACCATACTAAATAGAGGCCTTACCATACCACTTTTTTTTCACCTAAGAATATACTATCTTATATTAGATGTGTTTGTGTTATATTCAACACAGAGACGAATTTGTAGTGTTGTATATCCATCAAGATGGTACAAAAATACAAAGTATGAGGGGGGTGACTAGAACATTCTAGAATATCACTATGGGTGGCTTTTTTTCTTTGGATTGTGTTGTACACGTGTTTTGTAATCTTGTATACGGAAAATAATCAGTGTGAACTATAGTACACTGATTCGGACAACCCAGTCAATTAAACTGATACAAGTAATTAAACAGAACTACGTTTTTCATAATCTTTTTTACAACCTCTTAGTTACTGAAACAAAAACGTGGAAATATATTTTTAGCACAGCAATTTAGATATTTTTGTTCTAAGTTTAAGTTCAACATCAGCCATTATATTACACCAGTTTCACCTGAAAACAAATTTAAGAAAGTTATGAACTGTAGAAGTGTGTATATAGTTTTTAAACACCCTGTATAGTTTATACTCTTGAACTACTCTTGAACTACTGTACACACCGTTTTAAAGTTATGAACCTTCTTCATGTAACTATTTTACAAATGAGAATTCATTTAATTTCTTCAAAGTCTCCTTTTGATGGACTTAACTTTGATGAGTCTCCTACTACGGTGTGAATATAGTTTTTCTACTCTTTATACTTCACTTGTGAGTTTGTGAGAGAGTGATTGAGCGAGCTGAGAATTCAACGTATACTGCCATCTACAGTCGTTTATGAGAATATATAATATTTATATACAGTAGTAAATAGCCTTCGCAAAATTCGTTACAGTTAGAGTATCAATTTCGGTATGAGTTTTGGCATTTTCACACATGGTGAGCTGGCGCTAGTAAAAACACACTGACACTGCCACACAGTGGAAATTTCTAGAATATTCTTGAAAGTTCTAGAAGGTTCTAGAATTCTTTCTTTATGCCCAGGTACAAAAGAAAGAGAACCATGTGATGTTTCTTGTCCAATGGCTATAATTGGTGAGGAGTAGTGGTAGTAGGAGAAAGGTCGTGCTCTTTTATACTGTATGTACAAATTGTACAAAAAATCGCATAAGTTCTTCTGTCGCGTAAATCAAAATCCAATGTAAAACAAAAATCGCATATATAAATAAATAAATAAATCGAAAATCACAGTGATTAAAATGGCATTTTTCAAAACTCGCATATAAATTAAATATGACTCAAATCATCGCATAAATTTAATTTTGCATCAATCGAAATTCGCGTTAATCAAAATTCACATGAATTGACAAAACGTGCAGAAATAAAAAATTAAATCACGTACTCAAAACACGCATAAATTGAATATCAAAATTACTCAGACTTTGAATAAGTTTTCAATTCGCATAAATCGAATTTCGCATGAATCGAAACATGCAAAAATCAAAAATGCATTTTTTTGCATTGTGTATGTACGTACATACAGTATATCTGTATATGAGAGTAGCCTATTTTATAAAGAGTAGGCTATGCTTAAAAAGCATTGAAATTGTATTTAGAGTATTTAATGACATAGCTTAATAGTACTGGCAAAGTACTGACTAAAGAGTTAGACTGTAACTCTTTAGTCTATGGTACTGGTGTCTATGCACCTGACCATTGTGATAATTGATTCTTGCGAGTACATAATTTTTTTCACCAACAAAAGCAAATCACTTTTTAATTAGTAATACTGCCTCAAAGGATGTGTGGGATCGATCAGTAATGCGTTCTCATCGATGGTAGTTAGGTACATTGCTGTGATCTCATTCTCGATGAGATGAGAAGTGGTATTTTTATTGTCCATCATTCTTCATAGTGTTTGGCATTACATATTTTTTTTCTTTACTTGTGTAAACGTTATCCTGATATGGTTATAGCCACAATGTGCCGAGGGCTGATTCCCACAACCTTAGAAAGAACTTGTTTACCCTCAGCATAAGCTACAGAATTCTTGTTCAGAAAATTCATGGACTAGCCCAGTGAAGAATCCTAAAAAAAATAATATACATACACATTTAAGGGTAGAATTTAATACAAAACATTAAATTAAAAATGTAAAGTAAAAAATTTCTATCTTTGGTCAGTTGTAACACCGTGTAGATTAACACGCAGCAAATTTACGATGCATGTATCACGGTTAGCAATGAGGAAGTTTAGCACCATAATGCTCATCTTTTTAGGTGGACATTATAAACATAAAATAAACACAGAATAAACTATCAAGAGTGAGGGGGGGAGCCAAGGGTGTACTTCCAACAGTGGGCAAGTTTTTGGGCAGGAAAATATGGAAGGGCCTAGGGCAGGGTGTATATCAACATTTTTTTTAAAAAAAAATTATATGATGGTTGGTAAATTGTGTTTCACCCTAGAATTATGTAAATTTCGGCTCGAGCTGCAAAAATTTTTATG
Organism: Cryptops parisi; assembly: GCA_034695005.1. NCBI lineage: Eukaryota > Metazoa > Arthropoda > Chilopoda > Scolopendromorpha > Cryptopidae > Cryptops > Cryptops parisi. The sequence continues at coordinate 45,896 of JAQIWH010000049.1, read as the reverse complement.
TGGGTGTGGTAATATAGAGGAATGAAGGTTAGACTTTTGATCCCGTTTTGCTTGTGGGAAACCTGTGGCCCAATTGGATGTGTGCCCCACAACAAACATTTAAGGTAAATCAACAACAACTTGGGATGTCATCACTCAGAAAACAGTGTCAAGTGACATCTGACCCCACCGGGATGAGGTTATTATTCCGGTGAAAAGGCAGATAAACTCTGCTGTGCATCATCGGATGATTCAGATAATTGTCTTCTACTTGAAAACTGCCACTTTTTAATTTTTTCCTTCTTCTTTTTCTGTGATCCATGTTCGATGTGTAATGTTTGGTACCAAACGGAAATGCTTCTCGTATCCTGTTTTCCCCCTGTAGGCGTGCTAAGAATGCCACTTGTTAAGAATCTGCTGTTTAACTCACGTGCTCTTGTTGTTTTAATGTAGGTCATTTGTGTTAATCCATTTCTTCTTCGCTACCGATTACTTTCTTCCAGATGACACTGTGTGCGAGTTGACCAGTAGTGTACTTCGAATTGGTTCAGTAGTGAACTTCTATGAAGAGCACAGGTTGTTTTGCCAGAGCGTAGGGTTGTTTTAGGTCGTGTATATATACAGTATAAAACTTCATAGGTGTGTAATTATGTGCTTCTGCTGTCTGTTGCCGTCAACTGTTTATCAGCTAGAGCACAATATTATTGTTAAAAAATAAGTGTTATTAATGTCATTTCAAAAAAAAAACTGTGATGTGAGGACATAATCTGAGTAAGTATTAAATTTGATCAAATTATTATACATATTTTGTATTTAGGGAATTGGAGTGTTGGTGGATTGAATACACATGTGACAATATCAATATGAATCATCATGAAATAATTATCAGCTAGACAATTTTTATGGGTTTACTTACATTTTTAAGATTCTAGTTACCATTATTTAAAGTTACTCATAGAATTTGTCAAATGAATATCGCAAACTTAGTATATTGACTTTAAAAAGTGGCAAGTGTAGTCATTCTGAGGTTTTTGAGTATACAGTGTGGTTTGTAATTTTTTTTTTTTTCATTTGATTAGTAGATTTATTTTTGAATTTCGAAAAATTTCATAAAAGACGAATAATTGGTCTACTATTTGCACTGGCTATGTTAGCTTACTATGTTAGCTTAATTATTAGAATACATCCATAAATATTTTCGTTCTTAGATGGTAGTAGTGCATTATCTGGCAGATATATACGGTAGTAAGAAAGATTTGTTTATTTTAAAGTAATTTGTGATTAACCCATTCAGGTTCTATGTTCTATACATACCTGTTTAAGAAATTTATCTTTATATCTTGCAGGAATGTGTAGGGGCCAAGCTAGACTCTTTGAAAGTGCTTCAAATTAACATATAACAAGTGCCGGTACAGTAAAAATGCTTTTTAAGAATACACTTTACAGTTTCGTTTTATGCGATCTTTGAGAAATTTGATATTCGATTTATGCGAGTTCTGAGTTATTTCATTTTTAATATTTGTATATTTTCAATTAGATTTTTTGCGATTTTAAAATACATTGGACATTGGACTATACAGTATAAAATGATCGTAAACATCTGTAGATCGCAGTATATATGTTCAATTCCCAGCTCTTTCACTCACTCACTCACAAACTCACAAGTGAAGCTAATATAAAACGTATAAAAAGAATAAAGGTTATGTTACTTACTCTTGTAATCTCATGTTTTATATTGAACATTATAAACATGCGCCTGCTTTACCTACGTCTAGGTTTAGGACATATACTAGGCATATACCTTTTCTTTTGACGTTTCTAAACTATATAGTTTTCCAGCTCTGTGTGTACAACTCTTCGTGTTGCTACTGCTAGGCAGCATCTTACTAAATAAAACCCAAAAGTGACTGTTTTCTATTGCTCATTGGTTGATGAATTTAAAAGTTTAAACAATGAATTAATGAATGTTATTTTTGAATTGACATGTAATTCTCGCGCTCCCTCTGTATTGTTGTGTCAGGTGATATACATTTAAATTTCAAATAGCATTCGTTGATTTTTCAGTGGGTTTAGCTAGTTAGTTATAATAATCAACCACCATTGTTGATGGGCATATAGCTAGTATAAAAATATCAATTGAATGAAAAGTTTTCTTTCAATTGGTATTTTGAAAACTAGGGGTGGTCGGACATTGACTCATCTTGCAAGGCACTCGTGGCATGTCATCATTACACCACTAGTGATTAGTAATAAGACTCATGCCTGACATAGACAAAATTATGATATTCGAGCCAGAAGCTAGTAGTACTGTACTGGAGTCTGATAAGAAATGTGCTCATAGAGCGCAAATACCTTTAATTCGATTATAGTGTAAGTGTTTATCACTATAATATTTTGCAGGCTTATTTTCCTGGTATAGTTTGTAATTGTACAATCCGGAATCTCCATTTGAGATTGTGAGCTTAGATCCTTGTCTTGCAAAAAAGGCAAGGAAGCGTTTTTGAAGGAATTTCTACTTAAACCATTTGTATCCACGACTACTTGAACGGTACAAGATTTACTGAAATAATTTTGGCGTATCTTTGAAAAATCTGCATGGATTATCGAACTGCAAATTGTTACTAATATTTATCTGTTAAGGTAGTTGCAGTTTTTCCAGAAGTAGATAAAACGTACGAATCGTGACTTTGTAAATTGAATGCTGTGATTTTTATTCTTTTTGGTAGGATTTTTTTCTCTTTATTTCTTTAAAAGAAACTAGCCACTTACTTAACATTCCATGTAAACTTATAAGATTTTTTTTTTTTGGCATAAAAAAATTCTTTGAGCAGGCTAATTCTCACACAGATTTAAGCAGACAAGCATGCTTTTTCAAGCGATAAAAATCTTGAGTTATCGCTAACAACTTGAAGAAATAGATTTTTGCAAAAGTGGTGAAAATTGGAATTCGATTTTTTTTCCTCTTTATACATTCTAACAATTTCTCAATCTTTTTCTTCTTTAGTACTCGTTTCATTTCATTTGCAGTAAGCAAAAGAAGAAAAAAAAACGAAGTTGTTTACAAGTATTATGCCATAAAACCCGAGTTATGTATATACACCGATGGTTTTGCTGACCATAACGTTGTACAAGTTATATGAAATTGCTACCACTCGAAGGTTGTTTAAAATATTTGCATATGTATATTCACTTAGCTAGGTTTTTACAAGGCTTTTGTAGCTTTAAAAAGGTCTCTGGGGTTGTTGTGATTTTAATGTTTCTTTAGTTGAAACACCAATGTTGATGATCCTCAATGCATTTCTCAAAAAAACGTCACCTTAAACGAACACGATGAGAAGGTAGTTATTACATGAAGACTTAAAAAAAGGCTGTTGGTAACCACTTAAATTACTGAAATTTTATGAGTTTTGTGTCGCTTAAAAATGTTTTCTGGAATGTTAAGGCTTCCTCACATACTGCAATGGTTGGTCTGACAATTCGAGTAATTTGTAGACAACTATGACATTAGCTTTTTGCCCAATCAATGGAAACTTGTTGGCAAAAAGCTGACATAACATTTATCCACAAATTGATAGAATTGCGCTCACAAAAAAGATTTGCCTATATCACGAGGCCTAAATTTCCGTTTCCACAAGAGACAATGTTAATTGCATTCTCATGGTTGTCAGAATTGTGATTCTTGAAAAATCTCCTCAAACAGTGACTCAGGTGGACCTGCTGTAGTAGTTGAACGTTTTCATCGTGGTTGTGACTAAGTTATTATTGGAATGAAAGTCGTTTTGTAGGCTATTCAAAGAACGGCTTCTTGGAAATCGGTACTAAATAAAACGAATGTAATGCAATCTGTCAACAGGGCTTCTGGATTATATCTCCATTCCTTGTTCCCTTTCAGTAGACTCGTCTTAAAGTTGGTTTGACCATACTTTTTGTACTGTATATTCACAAGAAGTCTTCATCTTATGCAAATTTGTTATATGATTCCGCTAAAATGCGATGAGAGAAATGCTCATAAATGTGTGGTTATGTGCGAAAATGTTTTTCGCTATTGTGCGATTTCATACACTAGTGTAGTGGATGTTGAAGATTACCACTTCATAGGAATTCGATATTGGTGATTTTTCAATGTGATGTTTGTGTGCAACGTACTTCACATAAATCACAAAATATTGAATTGGAACATACCCCTTGTGTGGAACAAAGCTTTATCGGAAATTGAAGATCTCTGAAGTGTGTTATAGCCTGCAGGGATGAAATCTAACCATTTGGAAATTTTATCAGTTTTTAAGATTAGGTTATACAAATATAATTCTTGGTGGAACTGAAGCAGAAACTCAAAGTTTATGTGAGAATTTTGTTGTGCATGTCAGAACCACGGTGGCGCTGCAGTCAGTCATTTTCCAAAAGGGCAACGCTGAACGACCAAGCACAGGTTCAGGTTGTATGATGGTAAGCAGAAACAAATTCTTAAAACATGAAACACGATCTAAAAAACAACCAGAAATAACTCAAAAACTAAAATATAAAACGAAGATTTCATCTTACGACGATTTGATGCTGGTTTGACGGTGATTGGTGAACGAGTGTGTGAGAAACACGTGTTATTTTCGTTTATTTTTGTTTGGAAAAATTTGAACCAGAATAACATTTGGGGCGGGGGTATGAAGAAATTTTAACTTTAATTTGAAAATTTCAAACGTTCCTGACAATTTTGTGAATCTTTAGGTCATTTTGTTTCGAAGGTATAGTTCACGGATTTGATGATTGTCTTAAAACAGGAAGACTAAGAGTAATCGATTTATGCGTGGTTTGCACAAAACCTTCGCATAAATCGAGGTTCTGCTTCATGTAGTTTTGTCATAGTTTACAAATTTCCTGTGTAATTCTCGATTTACCTTCTTTTTCATCGGTTGTCCAAGTCGAGTCATTTTCTTGGACAACCGATTATCAGTAATCTTGTTTTGAAATTATAAGAACAGATTTGATGGTCATACTATAAGAGTGTTAACCATATAGTTGTAGCGGCGAACTTTACGGTATCGTAGAAGGGATTATATTTTTGTATAAAAACCATATTACTATAATTACACATGTGAGGTATTAACAAAAAAAAAAGAGAGTGGCAATTTTCTTCTCGTAAATTTGTTTGTCACACACCTGACAAGACTTTAGCTCTTGTGGTACAGAACAAAACTGCTTGATCGGAAGTTGTGATAAGAAAAATCTTCTCTCTATTTAACTCTTTCCTTTATAAAATAAAAAATAAAACTCGGATTTCGTGATGGCATTGCTGACACGTGTAAGTTATTGCATTATTAACTTTGAACACGAACAAGGGTTGAGGTCATGGGATCACATTAGTTGGTTGAATAGATCAATTCACTTTTTGGCTATATGCATAAATGGTGGAGGAAAAAATAAAATCCGATTAATTTTTCTTTAGTTTCTTACAGTAAATGTATCCAACATTTAAAAAAAAACTTATTTGTAAAATTTCTCTTGTCATAATTTAAGAGAAAACAGCATGGCATCATTTCACATGTCAGATCAGTGAACTTATAACAACAAAAAAATAATATAGTTTTATAAGAAAAAATATATACATATTCTTATTGCAAAGTTTCAGATCGTGCAAATGGTTATTTTTTAAAAAAGAAATACTGTATCGGTGTTTCAATTTTTTTTTGTGTGTGTGCATATGTATGAGGAAAAACTTGAAAAATATTTGTCTATCAGCATAACATGAGCGAAATTATCATAAATGAAATCTTTTACTAATAAAAATTGAGAAGAAAATAGTTTTTTTTTTTTTGCTGAAAAACCTACATTGGAAATGTCATTTGAGAAGGTGAGAGTTGTTAATTGCAGCAATTACAGTTGGTTAGAAATTATTAATTGGCTCTGTTGTTAAATCCTAGATTTTTTGATAGCATTTAGATCTGAAATCTGATAATGTTTTTATACTCTACTGCTCAAGTATAATAAGAAGAAAAAAAAGTGTTTGAACTTTTAGGAAAACAAATATTTTGAATTACTTTGTGAAATTATGAGACAAGGAAGGTTTTTCATCTTGTTTATTAGTTTTGAACCAAAATAACAGAAGCTCGATAATTAATTACGATGTTATGTTAACTCAAAGTTCACATGACATTGTATGTCAAATAATAAACTCTAAGTTGTTCCGAATCTATAAGACTGGTTATATGAATACTGTACATACAAAGTTTTGATCAAAATACAAATACAAATTATAGTTGAAAGACCTGGTGTAAAAGGTCGCTAAGTAACATTTTTGATAAAAATAACCTAGAAGCATTTTCGAATCTGTTAGGTGTAATTCTGTGTATAATTTTGAGCAAAACTGATATGTGCAAAAATATTAGTGGCAAGAATTGTGAAGTAGTCCATAGACAGCAAGGCAAGTTCAGATCTTTAAACGCGTTTTCCTCGAAATTATAAAAATGTCACTTAACACCCTTTTACACTAGTCCCTTCATTTATGTTTTATTTGATTTTGATTTTTATTGAAGCAGTTGTTGGTAAAATTTATAGGTATCAGTACACCTGTTACAACAGGATAGGTGGTAGACATCATGTTGCTTGATGAGATTACATAGAATACATGAGAAGACATAGTTAAATTGGATAACGAACAGTTTAATGGTTCACATTTTAGTACATTATGTTTTAGTAGCAATTACATGTTACAAAAAGAATAGAAATTGCAATGTACAAAGTTCAATATTCAAACTAACGCCGGTTGCATGAGAATTTCGAACGTGTTGGATAACCAGGAATTAAAGGCTTGCCTGGAATAACGTTGCATGTAACAATTCATAGTTTTGAATAAATCGCAAAAGAGGTATTCAGCAACACATTGATTGTCACATATTAGGTGCCCAATTTCGGAGTGATATGTGAATGTTTTAGGTACGCATGAGTTTGTCTTATTGACAGCACTAGCTAGACCCATATATGAGGCACAGTTTTCCATAATAATCTCAATATTGAATTTTTTGCAACATACAACGTTATTCCGGGCAAGCCTTCAATTAACTACAGTATATTATGAATTTTCTTGTTTATAATGTATAAAATGCAATTTCAGTATTAAATAGTACATTTGTTTAGTACAGTGATTTGTCAATTTCATGCGAGTTCCCTATATGCTATTATGGAACTAGTAGTTTCATAGTTAGTGTTATATATACTAGAAATAGGATGTTATATGGAAAGTGAACATTAATAATGTGCAACCAACAAACTCCATCTATTGACAGAACCAGAGATTTTTGGGGCTCCCTGTATATGTTGTTCTCTGAATTTTAAAATGATATCCGATGAAAAGCACATTATCGTACTTATGTATGGAAACTTTCGGGACATCCTGTCCAATAGTAGACCTATAACACTAAACAATATGTTGTATAATATCGCTGTGAACCTTTTCATCTATTTTCTTATTCTATAAGAAATATACTTCTTTCTTATACTATACTTGTATGTTCATAAACTGTTTCTAGAACATTCTTTCAACAGTTTTTTAAATTTAATTTTTTTTAGTCATCTAAGGGTAAACAACCTTACAAAAATCATAAAGCTCGAATATATTTTAATAAAAAGAAACGTCGCTTTTTTTTTTTAATTATAGCTTGTATGAAGTTATTTAGTGGAGCAAAAGACTGAGAAGAGCCTCATTAGTTCAAGCATATAGGTGGTAGGTTATAATTTACGTTAAACAAACAGGTATTTTTCACATCATTGTAGAACAAAGTGCCATTTTCAAAAGGATGCAAACCATACAAAGATATTTTTTATGACAGTACAATATGTGAAGCAATACAGGATGAAACAAAGGTTAAAAAAAATATTTTTGTAAATACATGTATATAAATTGTAACCTGGGCAATAAATTAGGCCAGGCATTAGGCGGCGATATTTACGCCCACAATAAAAAGTTTTTATATGACACTATGAAACTATCTATGGTACGAGACGTTTTGAACTATGTTAAATTCCTTACCATCTCTCGTAGCCCATTAATCTTAGCTACACTTAAAAACGATGAATTTTTTATTAATTTGGTCATAATTTAACTACAGGAAGTTCTCGATATACAGTATACAAAGGTTGTGTTCTTCCCAAATAGCATAAATCGAACATTAACATGAAATTCTGATACATAGAGAAACTTCAGTGTTCAGTCAAACTAGTTTTCGTACTAAGAAATAAAGAAATTGTTGTACATGAATGTCAATATCAAAGCATATACCGATGTGTATATTATACAGGGTGTCCCACGTATCTTTCCTTGTTTATTGCATAGCAAGCGTGCTGTGCAGTGCAGCTGCTGCAACAGCATGGGATTTTGTAATCACTATTGTTGGATGTTTTTTTAGTTGGATTGTTGGAAATAAATGAAACGACAGCAGATTCTGATTAAATGGACTATTGCCTACAACGTTCTAAATATGACTTAGTATCTACGACTTTAGAATTTTAAAATGGAGATGCATCTCAAGGCCAATGAAAATAGCGCCATCCCCTCAAGATGATGTTATATCCCAAATTCGGCTTTTGAATTATACAGTGGAATTTGGTTATTGTGATCACTTTGGGATTAGTGCTTTTTGATAACAATAAGTGGCTGATAACATTAAACAATGAATAAAAATATATCAATCAGTGTCTTGGAATTGGCTGATCATGATAACAATAACCGATCGATAGCATTATCCGTGATCACAATAACCGGATTCCACTAATAGTTTTCTGAGTATTTATAGGGAAACAGACTTTTGAGACACTTTGTATATAAGATACTAAGATTGTCCCCCTCTCCAAGTATATATGGTTTTATACAAGCATGATATATTGCGTATTAAGAACATGTAAGAAGACATCTCTTGCCAAATATTAACAAACAAGGAACTTTCATGAACGTAGGATGTCTTTTTTTGTTACATAACCATAACAATGTACGAGGTATCATAAAAGCCAAACTACATGTTTAGAGCCAATGTAATATTTTAATACGCGTGTTTTGCACAACATGACGGTACAATTTTAAGATGTATTGGAGATGACACTCGGCAATGTTTTCATCGAAGACCCACGTTGAATATTGTATCACGACATTCTTCTCGAAAAAAAAAATGTGAATAATTATTTTTTGGGATATGGAAAAGTCGTCATTGAATCGCAATAAGATGTTCAAAAAGAAACACCAAAGAGAACGATTCCATCATAAAAGGCTTGTACCATCCTATAGCTGTAAAAACTTAAGCGAAGTCGTGACCACCACATAAACGAAGCAACCTATCCCATTAGGATGCTGCTCTTTTCCTCTTGACTTCTATCTTTTTTTAGTTCCTTCTGACCTCAGGGTGATCCTTTTTTTTTTCTTTCTCCTTTTATCATTTTATCTTAAGTACGAAAGAAAAATTAATCTTTCTTCATCTCTTTTAAGAAACAAGGAATTTTTCTACCATAACTACTCCAACAACTCGATTACTACTTTTACATCAGGAAACAGCTTGATTGACATCTTGTCTCGGTTGTAATGATGGATTGCTTTTTTCTTGTTCTTCTTCTCGGAAAAATTAAGATTTGCGATGCACTCCAAAAAGTTCTTGTAGATGAAAAATATTTTAATTGAAATATCACTTTATTAGACTAATAGGAGACAGCTGAAGTGGGGGTTTTTTATTTGGCAAACTTTTTGCCAAAGTGAGGCTAACAATTGGCAAACTCTTCAGCAAAAACTACTTGGTGTTGTTTGTGGTTGACAGCACTTTTGCTTTTATTACCTTTGTTGTTGTGGTTAAGAGCTGTTTTTTTGTTGTTTTTTTTTAGTAAAAATAAATTGTTATAATGCCAGAACTTTCTCATTAACTATAAGGTGTTATAATGCAGTTGGCGTCATTATTACAACTTTTCGTAAAGCAGGTGAGAAAGTCACGCTGTAAATTACTGGTCTTCTTAGTGGCAGAGTTCATGGAGCAGAACCTCCGATCTTTTTAGGATGTTCCCATTGCGCTGAGTTCCATACTGTGAAAATACCATACTATTATTTTAGTAATTAAATTGGATTTGAAAAGATTTTTGAAGCTGCTCATTTTCTGTGTCACCTTTTCATTATTTCTCTGGTTGGTTAAGATGATTTTTCTCATGAATGCAAATTTCATCCCATTATATTAGTTCAACATATAAGCATAGAATAAAAAAAATAGAATGTTATGCTAGAAGAGCTACTGACAATAGTTGCTATAACATAAGGATATAGCCTACAGTGCAATTGTGGTGTTAAAGATGTTGTTTCATTATGGCTGTACTGTACAAGTTTTTGTGTGTGCCCTACAAATTCGATTATCCGAATGTGAAGGAACCAAGCCTATTTCGGATAAACGAAAATTTGGATAATCCAGAATTTCAATGCATATACATGTAGGCATACTCTGTTTGGTATTAAAAACCCAACAACGTTGTACAAGTTAAAAAACGTGAGCATTTAATAAACAATAAGTATTACAGTATTAACTTAATAATAATAATTTGTTTGACAAATTATCCAAATAGCTGTTGATAATGAATCGATTTTTATATTGAAATGAAATATATTTTACCTAATTCGGTTAAACCGGAATTTTGGATAATCGAGTGAATTAAAACTATGAATATCTGATAAACACCTGAGTGTTTATCAGATAGTGGAAAAGATAGTGGAAAAGTGGAAAATAACTTATCAGATAGTGGAAAAGAACTTAGTTTCAGGTGTTCATGACAGACTTCATAATTGAAACAGTGTTTCATATGCAGATCTAATCGTTCACTGAGCTAATAATGTTTATATCATAACTTATTTTCAGAGTTATCTAGCATCTTTTTTTTTACTAAAATCTACCATGCTATGGTATATGTACGTACTGTATATATGCTCATGCCATGTGGATTAAGTTTAAAGTCTGACACCACAAGGGCAGGTTTTCTTGGGGTTCTTCCGTTTTCTCCTGCATCATAATACCCGGTCCCATCTTCATGTTTCTCATCTCATCGTCATCATTCCAGTATTTTCTGAATTAATGAAGTGTGAGGACAAAATAACACAGCCGTATGGCCAATCGGTGCCCCCGTTAAAATCCAAGTACCTACCTACCTGTACTTTTTTTTTACAAGAAGCATTCGACTTGTATCAGTTCCATTTGACTTGTATCGGAATAACGTTCTGGGTAAACTCGCATAAATTGAAAATCCTATAGATCGGTACCGAAATTCTCATAAATTCTTCTGCACCCAGTCGCTTGTACACGACCGCACAAAATTTCATAATAGCGAAATATTCTCATCTATAACGACCATCTGGGAGGATTTCTGTGATTGCATATTACATAAATTGCGTGAGAATAATTGAGAATTTCCTTATACTGTGTAAGGTTCATCTAGTTATTCTAGTACCCTGTAGATTGGAACATACACCGTGGCTGAAACCGTTGCTTGTGTATGTAATTGTATTGTTCTTATTGTAATTGAGTTTCTATTGGATGGATGACCATTATAGAAAACAGTTTCAAACAGTTCAAAAACTACAAGTACATTATAGTACAGTATTTACAATGTTCCATTACAACCACAGTTTGTGATACGAATGCCCAAGTCTGAACGTTGCATGATTGTGTTTGCAATTTTAGCATAGATTATACAGGAAGTTTTTGATTACGTGATTTTGCTGTTATGCCATATCGTCCCAGATGCTTTCTAAATTTCGATATTGTGAGTGGCATACAAACGATTGAACGTGAAAGGTTTTCCCCTTCATGGGATTTTTTCAGGAAACCTTTGCGTAAGGCGAAAACCTAAACGTTTTATTGATATTATAAACTGTTTTGTGGATATGAACTCTGAAGTTTTGCTACTTCAAAGAAATTTCGATTTTTGCGACGTTTACAAGGAATACAGCCTTCGCGTAAATAGAAGACCGATCTTGTTTCAAAGAAGTTTTATTGATATTACAAACTATATTTTTTTTGGGTATGTCCTGAACGCTGAAGTTCTGCTACTTCAGGGAATTTCGATTTGTGCGACGTTTGCGAAGGAATATAACCTCATAAATAGAGGACCTTCTGTGTTTTGGTTTAAAGAAGTTTTGTTGATATTTCATGCTATCGTGGACCGGTTGTTAGAGAAGGATACCTACCAGCTGGCACGTTAGTAACACCTGGCTTGCTGAAGCATGTATCGAAAGCACATATTAAATGTGCCCACTAATGCACTTTACATTGTCGACTTCCTGTAATTGGTAGCAGAAGGTAAAAGTTTTCTCTTCCGTTGCTGCTGCTGCGATCAGTGTGGTCTCTCGTGTGGTTTTATAGCCGAATTCTATCAATGTATCTCTTCAAAAAAAATTATTATAAAGTTTTCATTATTGCTGAGAATCTTACTGAGAAAGTTCTGAATGCGGATCCTCATTGTTATCGGTTGTGTAAAAGGAAAAGTTTTAACTTGCTTCATAAAAGGAAGTGAAGAAGAGGCATAAAAACGCTGATGCTTGATATAATTTAATCTTATTAAAAATTTCCTGGTAGATGGTTGTTTAGAAGCTATAATAAACAGATAGTTAGCACCGCCACCTGCTATGCTACCAAGGAAAAATAATTTAAAATTACAACAACGATAAATTTTATAAATGCATTTTTGTTCAAATACGAATTGCACTTCTTACTTAGTGAATGTAAATCGAATTGTTTTTTCTATAAACTTGCTATTTGTTATGTTTGGTTTTTAAATGTGCGTTTTACGTTTGATATTTAACACTTTTTACATTTATGAGATCATAATTGAATATATAATTTGTTCAAATTTATGTATACCGCTATTACAGTAGCAGGATTGAATCAAACTGAACAGTTTCATGCAAATGATATGTAGTTTTTAATGAATCGCATTATGCATAATATTTTATTGCAAGTCAGCTTCTAGTTTTATGAGAGTAATTTGTTCAAATTTATGTACCACTATAGTGATATATGATCGAATCAAATTCATACAGCAAAACATGTAGTTTCAATGAATCGTATTATGCATATTTGATTACAAGTCAGTTTCTAGTTTTATGCGTACTGTAGTAATCAAAGCGCAAAATTTCGTTGTAGTCGTCAGATTAATCACAACAGAGCATTGATTATCTCGGTTAACTGGTGATCGAATAATCGATCACTAAGATGACCAATTAAAATGTGGGTATTAAATCCAATATGATAATGCCAACTGTTTATTTTGAAATACATTATCATTGTCAACATTATCATTGTCAATTGATTATCTTAAATAAACAGTATAAAGGGGTTTTCAGTTAATGCACAAGATTTCTTTATTTTATTTTTTTTTTGCACCAACCTTGCATTAAAAATCGTAATATCGAAATTCCCATGAAGCACTGTAATATTCGTCTTAAACTACAGTGAACTATGTCATCTTTTTAAACTTTTTGAGTTAATACATGAAATGAGGCAATTAAGAGATGATCTACAATAGTCATAGACTAAGAATTATATTGCTGGACCAATTAGAGAGAGTTACACGGTATTATGAACCAATGGGAATATCATGCAACCCTATGGACAAACCATACGTAAAATCATCGTTTTCTGAAATTCACGATTTTTGACTTAGTTCGCTATGGTTTAAAACGATCCACTTGTGCGTCACTATATAAAATCGCATAATAGGAAATTTTCCTCTCGCGTCTAACTAGTAGCATATGAATATTGCCATGTGAATTCAGTTTCGGATTTGACACAATGGAGGAGAGGGCAAGTTTTTTCGGGGTTCTCCCGTTTCCTTTTGCTTTATAAAAGTTTATTTCATCTTCATCATCCTCACCTCTTCATCATTCATGTACTTCTGAATTAATAAAGTCTGGGGGCAAAATGACAGCCGTATGGTCAGTCGGTGCCCTCATAAAAGACCTACCTACGAAATAATTCCTCTCATCGCATGTTGTTAAGGAGCTATCATATAAATAGAAACTGAAATCGAGGATTTGATTATAAACGTAGCATTTTTATGTCAAGTCACAAGGTTATCTTACTGGAGAATTGATTGTTTTTCTTCTTTAGTTGGAAGGATATCAACAAATACAGCATCTTAATTATAATAGTTCAATATGTTTTATGTTATATTTGCTTTTTATTTATTTATTTTTATTTTTTAATTTCAGTGATGAAAAACATCAAGCGATATTGAAAAGTTATCAGAATGTCAATTTCAAGATGGAAATACGGTTTTATTGTCAAAGAAAAGTTACTTGGTTCTTCCGAAGGACATTTCGAATTGGTGAACTTTTTCCCCCATAGTGTATCATGTGGTTCACCCTTACGAAAACAGTGGACCTATCCAAACGAGATGGTCCGGTCTTCCACTTGTTCTGCCAGCAGCTGCCACTCCGCGTTTCTCTTCGGAACCTTTGCTTATTCTTCTTATGGACTCCATGCGTGCCAGATCGCATGGAGACTTCATCAGAGTTGCCAGTCACAATACTTCCAACATGTCACTTAAAAGAAAGTTAATCTTCATTTTTTTTGTGTTGATTTCATTATGATTATTTTGAATGAACTGAGAATGTCAACTGGGCTCCGAAAAAAAATTCTTCAGTAAACTGACGAAAAACAAACTTTTTTAATGCCATTTGGTCTCTAGTGCACAAGTCTGAAATCATCACGTGTGTGTATTGGCCAAATTGTTGACATTGGGTAAGCATGTTTTCATGTGATTTTCCTGCGACTGTTTATGCATCATCGAATAATTTGATAAAGAAAAAAAATACCCATCCTGAACTATATATAACCATCCTTATGGTGTGAAAATTCGTGTTCGTTGAATTTGAAACCGCATTTAACCATCATCGATTACGATTCGGCAATCGATCCTTAAAAAAATAGTTTTGCAACGCGAGTGAGTGAAAACTGACTTGTGGAATTCAGGAAAACGCCGGCTCAGTTGTTTTATGGAATCTGTGTCCAGAAACAAAACATTAATTCTCATGACTCGGTTGATTTATTGAATCGGATGGCCACAAAACCATAAAGAGTTATGAATTTTTTTATTATTTAAGTGTCTATATACGTTTACAGCAAATTTTGACATCTTGAGTGGAGAACTTGAGTGCTACAGGTGGTTTTGAATGTTGCCAAATAGCATCGTGCAGTGACTAATGTTCAGTTTACAATTTCACCTCTGAAGATGAGCGCATCATCAAATTAACCGGATTCGAATGTGACTGTTTTGCAAAGGACACATTTTTACAACACACGACGGTTGACGACGATGATGGCATCCATTATGACTACAGTTTAAATTAAAGGTAAGGATTTACTATTTTTATTCTTTTCATTATTGTTATTATTGCTTCTGCTATATTACGAGGTGAACTTCAGATGCAATATGTGAAACGAATGTAATTGGGTGGTGTCAAAACTTACCTTATATATATTGTTTTTGTCCTTCCACTGTTAGTCATCTGTTTATTTTTATTTGACGTGAAGTTTTTTTTTTAATATATATTATAAATTAACACTTTTAGATTTAAAAAATAAAATAGCACTTTTAGAACTAACAATTTTTTAATAGTTATCACATTTGGCGTTAAACAGCTTAAAAAGATATAAATTAAACCTTACAATTTTGAACAAAATGTAATTTAAATTTTTTTTATAGAAGTATTGTACATAATAATTCGCATTAATATATTTTTTTCTTGGTTTTATTTTTAACAAACATATTTAACAATAGTTATTGTAGTTAGACAAACACAAAAGCAGACAAAACTCTCACAGCTTTTTTTTCACGCAAAATCAGATTTCGTGGAAGAAACTCACCTTGGAATAAAATATATATGTAGATATATATATGTATAAAATGCTAGTACCAACATCATGTAGGCTTGTAGACAGAGGGAGTGGAATGTTTATGTGCTCACAATTCACCTGAAAGAGTCAACAGGTTAAACCACTGCAACACTAAAATACCTTATGCATGAATGAAAATAATTCTCACAGTTCAACATGCAAATGAAATAATACTTACCTAAAAGTCCGTAATTAATTTCAATATGTTGTTAACCTCATACATATGTCTTATAATGTGTGTTTTTTGTAGTAAATTTGTATTTAAAAGTCAGTGCCATACATGGGTATAGAATAGAATCCGTATATAAATATGCTGTTAGTCTCGTATTATTCGTGTATCATAGTAAATTGTTTTAAAATACCATTGTTTAAGAAACATTTAAAACATGTCAGTAAGATTACGTATCTGATTATTAATATCGAAATAGCCAGTTTATGATCTCAACATCATTTAAGTACAAGTGAACACCATTATTCAACGGTACCATTTTTTGGCATATAAAAGTTATGTCAAGGAAAACTGCGATTAATGTGTCGTAAAGGTACAAAGAGTTGTTGTATCTTACAAATTTTCAAGGTACTATCTACCATAGGATGATGTGAGATACTGTCGAAAATGTTTTTTCTGTGTTTGTCACCAATTGAGATAAATTAAAATTTCTTTATTTGGCATCTCGTATGTTGATATTATCAAAATCATTTAATGAACTCATCGATAACATTATTCAGTAGTACCTTTTACACCAAAATCAAACCCATGTGGAGGGAGGGGGCATTCTATATCATAGGATGATGAAGCCAACTCTCTAAACGATGTTTTTGTGTATGTTTATGACACATTAAGTCACAATTTGTTTTGGCATACAATTTTCTAGTGATGTGTTAATAAACTGATTCGAAAAGAATTTGTTAATGGATTGATTCGAAAAGAAATATGAAGTCATGTGATGTCGAAATCAAGTTGTTTTTTGTTTTTTTCACGAATAAAAAATTGGTAATTGATGTAACGTCAGTTATATGTAGAAACGATACTCAAAGTTTTGTTCTTTCATTGGCATTGTAGTAGTAGTTGTAGTAGCAGTAGCAACGTGTCTGGCTTATTCAATTATCATTTGAGAATGACACTGAATTTTGATGCTTGAAGGTCAATTCGGATGTTAATTTTATGGCACATTTAAAGGCCAAGGATTCTGGAACACAAGCATATGAAGAGTAGTGTAATATAAATGAATGATTTATTATACATATATATATATATTTTTTTCGTCAATGAAAACTGCTTGTGTATAATTCAGACATTTTTCTTTACGACCATTTTTACGGTTTTTGTGAATAATTATAAAAGGACGTGAGACTTTTTCAACCAACAACACGTGTCATTTTTCTAGTTTTCTAAATTTATCGACAGTTTGGGATTTATTAATTTTGTACAGTAGCGTACATGACTTCACAAATTCGCTTCCTTAATTTTTTTAAAAATCAGTGTTGTTTTAGCTAATATTCATATTGTTGTTACTGTGATGGTTATATAGTAAGGATTTGTGGGTTAATGAGGTGGTAATGGTTTCAATAACAGCAGTAAGGGAAATGATTCCAAGAACTCCAAAATCAGATGAAATGGAACGAGTAGTGCATTTTCAAGTTCATTGTCACTATAATGTGTATAGTAGCCATTCCGATATAATCGTTTTGTAAAAGGCTGATTATAAAACACTGAACCGTACACGTTTGTTGTAAAAGATAAGGTAGTTCGTCTGTAGAACAGATGGGAGTAAATTGATGCCATTAACAATTACAGGATGCCTTCAAGGACACTTTTAAATTGGTTGGTTTTGTATTGAATTGACTTCAGAACGTGTGTAGTTGCAAAGTTGTGAAATCAGTCACTCGGTATTTTTAAACATTGCTTGCTCATCAACTATAAATCATTGAAAATTTGATACAATGGAAAAGATTATGAAATTAAACCGGAATTTTTACTACCTTTAATATAAAAAATAGCTGTAAGGAAGAAATGCGTGAAACGTCTGTAATTAGGCACACCTATAGCTTATGTCATGTGAATGATTTGTTTATAGTGAATTTCACAAGTTGACGGATGTTTTTTAGTGATGTTGGAAATTTACGCTAAAAACTAGATTATCTGAAATTTTGGTTTAATCAAATGAGGTAAAATATGTCAATTGAATAATGAAAATCGATATATTATCAAAAAAACCATTGACATTATCGATATCTATGGATAAATCATCAAACAAATGATTTTAAGTTGATACCACACATAACGTTTTTTCACTCGTACAACGTTTTGCATTTTATTAATACCGAACCGGACATATGAAATTCCTGATTACTGTATCCGAATGTTCGCTTTTCCGAATGAGCTTGGTCCCGTCACATTCGGATAATCGAGTTTTCGAGTTTTGTTGTGTACCGGTACTTAATTTTCGCTGGTATTTTTAGTTGGGAGTTAGCTGTGTTTAGCTTAATATAAGTACACGTTTAAAAGTACCAGTAGAATTTAGACTTGTGTACACAAAAGAACACGGGTCTAAATTAATCCAAGTACACGTTTTAAAGTAATGCTATTGAAAATATCTTTCGTTGCACTTTCACCTTCTTTGTTATTTGATGGTGTTGATGATTTATAAGTGGGTTGTGGTTACTTCAGCTTTACAAGCTGTTTAGCCAAGTCGAGTGGGTACAGAAAAACATTGGATTTGGATGACAAAAATTAATAAACGCCAGAACAGTTCTGTCATTTGTCAGGGGAGACTATTACCATAATGCTAGAGCTGGTATCTCTTCAAAACAATGCAATTGCACCCTTCCCAAACTAATGAAACCATAAGCAGTTTTCTTGTTCCTCCCCGTTTAATGACTGTTGACATTCCTCTGCCGTGCTGGGTTATTTGTATTATGAAGTTGGTGCACAATCCATCTAGGTGTTAACGACTCTGCTGTGCTGAGAAACCTCCTTTGGTGTAATTTGTCAGGCCTTGTCTTAATTAGGTAGACACAGTGTGGAACCTAGAAATGAGATTCGCTGTCATTGTGACAAAAAGGGCCAATTTTGCAATGAATAGTTTGCTGCAGTACATGTAGTACTCTCGATTGATGCGAGGATTAAATTTGGTGATAATCTCGAATATATTGAAAGTCTCGCAAACTATAGTGTACAATTCAGGTATTAGCGGTATTTTGTGTACCAGTATCTACATGTTGTGGAAAAAAACCAACTTGTTTCAGGAGCGTTATTTATCACATATTAGCGAAACTTTCTCGTGTATAACGAACGACCATTTGGCAGGATTTTTCTCATTGCATAATTCAGAAGTCGCATATATAGACTTGCGTAAATTGAAGACTTCCTGAATTTTGTATGGTGGGTGCTGTACTGCTGGGTTGTATCATATTCCACAAGTGCTGAATAGACTTAGAAACCAAATACTTCGTTCCTTTTAAGTGATTCAACATTTGTGCCGTTTTTTTTTTTTAGTGGCACTTACATCCCACAGGATATAGTGAAGAATCGAAGATACTAATAAAAATTACGATTTGGTTCACTAGCTTACTGTGTGGATACCATGCTTGAATGAATGAATGAAAGATGAAAAAAACCGCAGGTTAGGAAAAAGTGAATGCCATCTTCACACAATCACAGTAGGTTGACTATGGGGGTACACCTGGATCCCCAAATCGGTTCTTTTAAAAAAGTATGTAAAAAAAAGTATGTCACTAGTGATGGTGAATACGATACCAGATACCCTAAAGGAAAGTCTTGCAATCCACCACCTACCCAGCTTTACTGCTGCGGCCTCCATAGTCCTTCCCTCTCGGATGAAAGGTAAAGGCCTATTGAGGTAAATGTGAAAGACACATCTCCAACCTATAGGCGGGTCTAAAGAAAAAGGCTTTTTCCACAGGCGGAATCTTTTATTCCCGTTCCCTTTCTTGCTTCAGCAGCTGTCCACACGGTCCTGCTCATTGAGCATTCGGTCCACACACTACCAAAGGTGGATTGTTGTGCCACTGGGGGGCAGGTGATGAATGTCTCCAGAGAAGGGTTTGTGCACTGCTGTAGCGTATTGTTCCTATTGAACTGGGGGTTCCAGAGCAGATTCGGCTTTCCTCTAGCAGTTTTGCAAAAGCATATACCGAACGAAGAAGAAGCAGAAGAAAAAAGCTGCATGTATTGCAGATGGTCCTTTCTTCTTTTACCTTTCCAACCTATTATAGGAAGTTTTCTCCCTCTCCTTTTTCCCAGATGGACATATTGATCTTGTACCGCCCCCGTGGCCTTGGAGCTGAGAAATAAATTCTGAACGTGTATTTGCAATCCACCAAAAACTGAGTTTATCCCACCTCAGCTGTGAGTTCAAGAGGCATTTCCCCCCCTGTTTAGGGTGTGTTTTTTACCACCCCTAGAATAATACCATAATTGAATTTCACCAGTTCAAAGAGTGCTAAATCCTGAAAATACATTGTGTTCGTCTGAGCTACATGACCTCACCTCTGAAACATATTTTAGGAGCTCCTGAAAGAACTGTATTGCTATATTCCTATTCAGGTAAAATTGTAAACATTACACAAATGTACAATTTTAAAGTATATTTTCACCTTGAATTTAAAATCAAGAACTCATAACGAACTTATAAATATCGTCCCATGTTACTAATTACTGTGATTAGAAGTTTCAATCACTAACTACTTGCAGTTCTAATTTAGAACTAGTTAGTCATAAGAAAAAATAATTTTGTTTGATCAACAAACTTTACTGTATGGTCTTCCATATTTTACTGGAATTCGACACAGTCACGGGGGGGTATTGAAAAGGAGATTTTTAAATTACATTGTAGTTACACTACTCAATGATTAGGATACATTTCAATGTTGACAAACAAGTTGCCACAACATATCGCTGAGAGCCAAATTGTCGTTACTGCAAAAACCTGATTCTGATATATTAATTAATGTATATATTATAAATGGTGCTTGGCGATGTCTTTCCGAGGACTTTGAAAGTACAGAACAGATAATGTTTTAAGTAAATTTTGCAAACACGACAATTTTGGAGTGTAGCTTCTGTTTGGCTATTACTTTTGCGTCATTCAACTCAAACAATGCAATTGTTGCAGTTACGATAATTTAGCTCTCAGGTATCGAACGAACTTTCGTTTGGTTAGGGAAACTTTTACTGAAAGCAATTTTGTTCACTTGTGTTTAAAATTCGACAGTCTTAGTCAACTGTCATTCGACAGTTGAAACGGAGACACTTTTATTGCATTTTTATTTAGACTTCTCAATGATTCAGATCAACTTCCACGTTGACAGCAAAGTTGTCACAACCCATGTACCCGTACTTTCCTATCTATTTGACAACACAGCACATTCATTGAAACAGTGGAGCGCTTGTTTCAGTGACATTTTTAACGGGCATTTAATAATTGTCTTTTTCAATGCATTTACACCACGCTGACATGATTCGGACCACAGACGTGCTTACCATTTCTTGCAGACACAGAAGCCGCTATTGAAGAATTGGCCTTTGTCGATTTTTATTTTCTTTTGGTCTATCTTGGGTGGCAGCGTCTTCCTCTTGCTTGATTGCTCGTAATCATCCCGCACAAGTATTTAATTGTGTCAAGGTGAAATGGATTACATTTTTAATGCTCACTCTTTTGTTGCTTGGACAGACTAGTCAGCTTCAACTAATCAACAACTTGGAAATGCTGGCAATTCTTTAATTAAGCTCTTACGATAGGACTGGCTGCTGATGGTGGTTCTTCTTCCTTTTTGGAATGTGCACATTTTTTTCTGAAGTCTGGTGAAGTCCTTTTTTTCTTTCATTTATATGTTTTGTTCTTGTTGTTGAAAGTGTCGTTTTTTTTTTGCTGTTCGTAAATAACAGGTTAATATAAGTTAACAGCTGTTTAAATACCATTTAGCATTAGCAGATTGGGCATTTTTTTTTTAATCTTTTACGATTTAGATTGATTATAAAGTCGTTATTTTCATCAAGGTATTAATTATATAAGCAGCAAAACGTGTTTTTTATAAGGAATTTCAGTATTATACAGGGTGATAATAGCTTACCAATTGTCTGTATGTATGTGTTGATAGCACATACTGCAGGATGTCTAATTGCATGTATAACAAAACAGTAATTTTTTAGTGTGAATCAATTTAAATTATAGCAGTTTAATGTCAATTGTTTTAAACTATTCGTCTAATATAATTTTCATCAAATTGATAGATTTGAATATTTTTAGGCGATTATGTGATATTTGGATGTTGTCATATGTTATGTTTTCATGACATTGTGAATGAATTTTAGCCCTTGGTGTTTTTTTTCTTCTCTTTTGCTTTTATCTTTGTCGTAAACATTATGGGTCATGGAATATGACAGTGATGTGATGCAGTTTCTATTTCTGTACAGCTGAAACTGGTTTCGGAATTGTTTGGTGACTTTCAAGTCACAATACTTAAGAATATTTAGGAAATCATGCCCAGTTTTCTAATTTGTATATTTATTTTTTAGTTTTATTTATTCTTTGGTTACAAGTTTCTAAGTAAATGTAAAAATGTTCATTTTAGTTTAAGATCTAATATATGACGACGTCAAAACACAACAATTATTGGCCATCATTACAGTGACTGAAAATAATAGATAAAAATTAGTTGTTCGAATTATTTGATATCATGGAATTTTTTATTGTATACGGTACATCAGTTTTAATACCCTGAATTAATACTAAACCTCGTATCAAAATTGTATATAATTAAAGTTAGATTGTTAATTAAAAACTCAGTAAATACTTTTTCAGATTTGATTACCACTGAGCTACACGTGCACTTCATTCGGTGAAATTTATGTGAAGGATTTATTGATTTATGTCAACTTTGTATATCCGATTTCGCTATTACATAACATAAGAAATCATTCCAGATGCTCGTCATAGAGTATGTTACTTATAATCTTGTATGCTAAAAAATTTGCGATTATGCGATTTTGTGCAGTGGTGTACGAGTGAATGAATGCTTCATATCCTGGTGCAGATATGCGACTGCGGATTTTCTTCCACAGTGTCTCGTTGTAGTGCACTGATCATTAAACTGGAAATGTATCGTCTTAAACCACAGGACATTGGTGAATAATCAAAAAGTTTCATAGAGAACTAGACAGAAAACTTCAATTTAGGAACATATTGACATTGATTTTATGTATGGTTTGTCAGTGACCATAGGGTCGCTGCTATTCTGATTGCTTCAGTGTTATAGTGCTGTGTAACTCTTAATTGGTCCAGCAATATAATTCCTAGTGTATGCCTAGATCACGTCTTAGTGGTTTCATTTCATGCATTAACTCAAACTGTAAAAAAAATAAGTTAGTTCACTGTGGTTAACACAATCCACTTGTTCGCTGTAGTTGTCCATTTTATGGAACTTTTGTTATATGCGATTTTTTGAATTAACGAGGTTTTCACAGAACCTAACTCGAATGAATGGAAGACTGCCTGTAACTAACCAAGGTTCATTCTTGTAATGCACTAATGCTCAGAAGTTAGGCCAAGTCATGCAAGGGTCGGATATAAAATTGAAACTTATGACTTGACGAATGTTGCTTTTCGTAACAACTATACCCAGGAAATATTTTTGAATTCAGTGTTTTAGCAGTTGCCAAGAGTTTGTGTTGGCAGTGAAGCATCTTGTCAAGAGAGTTCAAACGTTCAAAGTGTGGAGAGGTCGAAGAGCACCTTTTAGAAAATTGCTTGTCAGTCCCTATAATGGATCGTTCTCAGTCGATGTAACTGCTTCGGGGGGTTCATTGTAGTTGAAAGAGCTTCTGCCATCCTTAATGATGACTCAGGGCAAATACTTCGATTCATCAATTCTCGAAGGTCGTTTATATTGCTTCTATTACACCCGACATCGTTAGATTTCATAACATGCGATATGCCTTTAATATTTCGAAGAGAAAGTTTTCTTCAGCTTGGGAATTCTTTCATTTATTGGTCGCTTGCAAAGTCATCCATGTCAAGGTTTCATTCCAGCACACAATGGAAATCTTGTAAATAATCTCTTCTGGCCGGAAGTAAAGTAAGAATCACAATTTATGCTGAAAGTCATGACCTTCACGGAAATCTTTATGAAATCTGACGTGTACTGCCTTTTGTGTAGGCTTACCTTTTTCGGTCTATTACCTAAACTTGGAAATCAATACATTACTAATGAGACAAGTTACGACATTAGCAAGTTATTAGCAAGCAGGGTGACTATGAGAGAACAATGGATAAACAAACATTATGGAATAATTTTTAAAGTTTTTCATTCATAATTTTCCGCATATACCAAACAATTTTTTTTTTCTCATGAGCTTCCAGCGGAATTAAAATTCCATAGCTCACCTGGCTTGTTTGTATCCCTACAATTATCTAAGCTTCATGATATGAAGTGAAGAATATGTTGAGTTGAGTAAACATTATGAATAAACATCCCACCATGTTTTTTTTTATGACTATTTCACAGGTGGATTATTTTGCCAAAAAGTCATGAACAAGTTAGTTAAGTGTGGTGGACAGTGACCATTGCAAGAAAAGTGATATTTGCTTACACAAAGTTCCTATAACAAAAAAACGTTTATAAAACAGCAGTGCATTAAAAATCTCATCATTGAACTTAGAAGTAACGGTCATACTACTGAACTTGAAAGTTTGTAATAAAGGTTCTCGATTCATGCTAGGGTTATGTTTTTTCAAAAACGCATAAATCGAACTTCCCATTAATAGATCAAACGGTTCATTCTTGTGAGCCACTGCATAAATCGCACAATAGCGCAATTTAATTGAATATGAACATATGTGAAGGTACTGCTTGTTGCATACTAGTGAAATCACATACAGTGAAATCTGGTTATTAATTGTGATCAATCGATATCTTTATCAATCGGCTATTGTATTATCATGATCAACCAGTTTCAGGACACCGATTGGTTTATTTTTTATTATTAATGTTATCAGCTGGTTATTGTTATCAAAAAGTACTTGTTTCAAAGGGATCACAATAACCGGATTCCACTGTATAAGGAACTCGCATAAACCGAAGATTTCTTTGTAAGAATTCACACGTCTAACAACACAACCAGATCAAAGTTTTCAATTTACTCAACATTACAATAAGGTATAAGCCTACTTTGCATTTCAACTTTGTCCAGCTGATGTCAAAGTTAACCATCTAATAATCATTTCACTTTGAATTTTAAACTTGGCTTTATATTATAGTCGTATTGTATTATGAATTATATGGAATTATTATGTAGAATCAGATTGTACAAGATATAGATGCCAGTTGTCATTTGCAAGATGACATTGATGTATGTCTTCATAGAATGATTCACTTAATTGGTTTTAATGACATATCAATAGTTCTAAAATTGAATCTCAAATGCTGATGCTGGGTTGGTGAACATTACCAAGGCTCATTGACATATGAAACTGAATAGAATACCTTATCACTTATGATAATTTGATGCTTCAGTCATTGACACGTTTCACTACCGTTGTCTCCAATACATGCTGCCATTATTAGAATGAAAAATGATTTGCATTTCAAATAGGACGAAAGGTTAATTGTGCTTGCGTTAGGTCATGACATCACTTGACAAGATAACTAAGATGAGCTTAGAAGGTAAAAATACATCATCCTATGAATTTAAAAATTGGTGATAACTGATTAGAATCGTGATACTTGTTTTGTTTTGTTTTTCTTTTTGAATAATTTTTTTTGTTTTTGAAAACGTGATGGGGTTCTATTAATTTCATAATTCATTTATAGTATTGTATTTTTTATAGATTTTCAAAATGTTGAAGGAACTTGTAATGAATTGCTGTCGGGCTACGTCATTCGCAGTTTAGATAAAAAAATAGCATCATTATGATGATTAGGTTTGTCCGTGGTATCCTCATTAATATTGATGGCAGTCACTTATTGTTCAGTTCTTGTAGGCTACTGGACAGAAGGCTGAGAGAATCTTTTTATTACTCGATTGTATCTGTAGATGAAAGGGGAAAAAACGTATATTTATCGTCCTTTTAAGTTTTGGGTGGTAAGGAAATTTATATTAATAGTAGTTGCTGTCATCATTGTGATTAAAATGGATTTATTCAAGGTGAGAAATGCCATGAACCATCCTTCATTTTCAATACTAATTGTCTCTTTTGTATGGAGAAATGAGTGGGTAATAAAGGGAAGGTTGTTAGTCTTTTCCAAATTCACTAGACTAGACACCCTGTTCTTGATTGGGAATCGTACTTTAAGAACATGGAATTTGATGTACAGTTCATTAGTATTGCATCCATTATGTTTTTTCTGAAGCATGTTTAGGTTCAGCATCGTTCGAAATTATGAAGAAAAAAAACATCTCTGGTATTGGTTAGTTTTTAAAAACTTCGTGTACCACTATGACTTGGACACCAAGTTTTTGTTTGAGAACTGTAATTTGAGGAAATATTATTTAGTATGGTTTACAAGTATATGTTTTTTTATTTTTTCACATGCATTGCGTTTAAATTTACATTATTGTTCGGAATTACAAAAAAACAATGTCCCTGGTATTGGTCTTTCCAAAATTTGTAGTACTATGACTTGGACACTCTATTTTTGATTGGGAATCGTACTTTAGGAACATGAAATTTGAATATTATATACATTATATGTATTTCCTGACGTCTATCATGTTTAGGTTTCAGCATCGTTCTGAATCATGTAAAGAAAAACCCCTCTGCTATTGGTTAGTTTTTCAAAACTTCGTACCACTATGACTGGGACACCTTATTCTTGATTGGAAACATGTAATTTGATGAGTTGTTTAGTATGGTTTACAGGTATAAGTTTTTTTAACAAGTATTATTATGTTTAGATTTCAACATTATTGTTCGGAATTACAAAAACATTGTTTCTATTATTGGTTTGTTTTTCCACAATTTGTAGCACTATGAGTTGGACACCCTGTTCTCGTTTGGGGGATCTTTAGGAGCGTGTAACTCGAGGCAGAGTTCATTAATATTGTTTGTATGTTTCTTCTGACAAGTATCACGTTTAGGTTTAAGCGTTCGGAATATTTTTTAAAAAAATGATCTCTGGTACAGTATTGGAATTCCAAGGGTTCTTGCTTTAGTGCTTAACCTAGTACTTGGAATTCCTTTCTCGCTCTTAATTCACCCGAGATTGATGCAAGATGCCAGCATATGCTGGCAGTGAAAGTGTGATTTCAAGCATCCATTGCAAAGGCAACGGTAATCGTGACTAAGTCGACATTGAACGACGGGACGGCTCCATTCCTCCGCCCCTGGTTCCGCCTGACCACCAGAGGCACTATGGCTGGTCTCGAACTCGAACTCACTCTCTCTCTGATCTTGCTACCCCTGATTTATGGGGCTGTTGCCTGGTGATAGTTTATATCTTGGTGAACTTTTTTCTTTTCTGAAAATTGGCATCTGATTACTCGTAACTGTATAAGGATCAAACAATGTTCCATTTCTACTAATTTTCGTCTCTGCTTGCAAGATTGTCAGTAACGTTAGAGTTTGAAAAATTACTATGACGGCATGGAGAAATTAAAAATGAGATCGTAGTATACAGTATATTGAAGTTGTCATGTCATTACGATGTATGCTATAGTGCTGATATAATCGAAATGTTATGATTATATCATAATACTTAGATCGGTTCATTCCATTGTGGTTTATGATGCATTATAAACTGGTTTCTCGAAAATGCTGATTGTGCAGGTAGGCCTCGATTTGTGCGACTGTTAACGTTTTAAGAAAATCTCGCATACATAAAAAATCGCACAATGGAAAAAACCACAGGGGGCATTTATAACGTGAGGGCCAGAATTTGCATCGCAGCACGTGGCATACACATTGTAGGAGAAAAACAAGTTTCAGGAGCATTCAGTCATGTGTGTGCTCTTCCCACAGAACGAAATATGTAATGTAAATATTTAATGCGAAATCGCATAGACGGAACGCTCATTAATCGAGAACTCTTTGTACAAACAACAATCAGCATACATCATTGTTCTTTTAACGTTCCGTTTTTCATGTTTATATTATTTTATTTTTATTATTTTGTTAAAGACTTTATGTACGGTATGTATTTTATCTCTAGTTGGATATGAAATTGATTCAAATTCAAACTTGCCAGAAATCAAGATATAACACAAATTGTCACCACGTTGCAGATTTAGTCTTTTCACTCGTGCAAACTCAAAACGTTTTTACTACCATGACAACTTCTTCATAATTTCCGTGTACACAAATTTTGCTAATCCTATTAATATGTAAAATTTTTTTGAGGAAGTCTAAGAAACGTCTAAGAAAAATTTAATCATGTACCAAAACTAATGCGACTTGAACGGTGTGTTTTGGGTCTAAACATTAAAAACACGTTATTTTTTTATAGATTTTATTTATGCTACTATGATGTACACTCTTTACAACAGAAATTATGTGATAATCAATAGTCTAATACGGTACACCATAATCATTATTTTTCCTTATTGAGAGAGTTTTATTAGAAATTTTGTTAGATGTCATTGTGTTTTAGCATTGCCACATCATGAGTACATTGACTGGTATATAAAAGAGACAATGTAACCATAATTCACATTTCCTTTTTCTTGTCATTGCATTTCGCAATATTTCTTTTTCCTATTCGGGTCCCATTTATTGATTTCGATTGAGATCCATTTTTTCGATGCAGAGATCTCCCCCCTCCTTCCCCAGCACACGTTGTGTAAAAATTAGGTTGGGAGGGTAAAGTTTACCCATCACATGATAGAACATTTGTAGTTTATGTTCAAGAATTTGTTTTGTTAGTGCTTCTGAGGGGTTGGATTTCACTCTGGATCACCTTTGCCACTATTTCAGAAGGAATACCATTTCTCTAATAACAGGGTGTTAGGTTACCCCCGGTATGGGTCATCTAAGGCCAGCCCGAATGACAATAGTGTTTATCCGAACATAGCAACTAGAATGGAAAGGCATTGCCATCTCCTATTCCACGTGCACATGCACAGGCTCCTGTTACCATTACTTGTTGACAGCTGTTGGAAGTGTGATCATCTCAGTTGAACTGTGCTGTAGTGAAAAAATATTTCGTGGATTTGACACGTTATTTTTAATTTGTTAGTTTATAAAATCGTCGAATTTTCATTGCCTCTTATTGCAAAGGAAATTTGTTGGCATGCTCTATATCAATTTTTTTTTTCATTTAAATGTAACGAAAATTTCCAAAAATTAATAAAATGTTTTGAATTTGAAATTATGAAATATTTTGATCGTGGTGCAATTTTCGGCCATGTTGATTTTTGTAGCCATAATAAATTGGCTAACATGGATCAACATGGATTAATTTTTTAACAGTAAATTTGATGCCGGTTTTTGTTTTTTTTCAAAAAACAAAACAAAAAATTTATATTGATCAAAATATTTGTTACAGTTAAAGTGTTAATTAATAATCATGTGAAATACGCAGTCGGAGTATGAAATTCATAATATTAATGTAGCCTAAATATCCAATAACTAGATTTATGTTAGATATAACATGTTACCACTTGAATCAATCGATGTATCACGATTTTAGCAAATTTCAACACTTTTTAACTATACTCTATCCCAAATTAGCTGGCACAGAATTTGCTTGAGGCAGCCAAGGGGCGAGCTAGGTGATCACTATCTCAATGCGTGTACGCTCGTCAACCATTGGCTGATTCATCTCGCTGCCTCCAATTCTGTGCCAGTTAATTTGGGATAGAGTTATAGGTGTTTTATGAAACTATTAATTTTCACATTTTCAACGATTTCAAAATTTTAATTTCATTTATCAAACATTTCCACTTTCTTTACTCTTTATATTAACTTCACTTGTGAGTTAGTTGTGAGTTTCTATATACAAAAACAAAACGACTCGAGATGAATTTTGATGAATGAAGTGTCTATGGATTCGTCTTATTCTATCGAGTGACATCGGCATCAAGGAAAAACCAATATGGTAGACGTTACATGTCATGTATCCATTATTCTTTAGTAGACCCTCCTACAGGCTAAATAGTTCGATGGATTTTGATGAACGGCTCCATGGATCCGTCTTAGTCTCGAGAGTGTCACTGCCTTTATGTGGTTGATTAAAAATTAATATGGCGGACGTTATATGCCAGTATATAAAGAGCAGCTTAAAAAGCATTTTTAATGTACTTGTTTAATGATAACATGCGATACGACAGTTAAGGCAATGCAATCTCAATTCTAATTTTTGTTTTCAATTCTAATTTTCATTTTTTCGAAAAATGTAAAATTTTCCCAAATTTGACAGTCAGATTTTGCTTGTTGGTAGTTTCGTCGAAGGTGCAAACTTGGCCATGTTTTATTTTTATTCTTAATAATAAAGGAATAACTTGGCTATCATCAACCAATCTCTACACGAGGTAATTTTGTAGTGCATTCGACTACAGTATTTATGTTTTTAACTTACAGCAAAGGGTCAACATTATGTGGGAGGAAAGTTACTACTTGTTTGAAAGGTGACTAAGCGTCCTAAGAAAGGATTATGGGAGGAGTCGCGTAGTTCTACGAACTAGCATCAATCTTTCTTGGACCATTCAATTTTTATTATTGCTTTTGAATCTTCCTGTGGTGCGAACATTAAATCACCAATGAAACTGTAGTTTGAACGCAGCATGACGCTACCTTGATCATTGAATTAGTTTTTAATGTTTAAACGGAGAATATGTGTATGGGGGTTATCAATTTGACTCGTTGGCTAGTAGAAGACAACCATACTACCAGGATATAGGCCTACTGGTTTTTGATATTTCGCGTTTTACTTTTCTACACGTGTATAAGTACAGTGCTATTACGAAAGTTTAGGGGTCGTCAAAAATAATTGTTACGGATATTAGTTATGCAAAAAAATGTACAGTAACAGTAAATTGCATGAACGCAGATATAGTGGGTCATTCATTTCAAACTGTTAAGCACCTGTTAACTGGTTTAACGTAGTGTTGTTGTTTTTACAGTGTTATTAACTAGCTCATAAATGTTTGGTGTTTTTTTTTTTTCTTTAAAGTTTATTCATCTCCGAATTACTTCCCTCGAATAATAAAACCCACAATGTCCAAAAGGCTTTGCTTTTAAAATGTTTGAATTGGATACACCACTTGGCCGATATTTATGAGCTCGTTTCGTAGAAAATGTTCATGTTTATGTGTTGCAGCTGACCCTTGTGCCACCTATTGTGAGAACAAAATCTTGGAGCGATTCATCATGCATTAAATGCCCCATTCTGTTTCTCTATAGGTCGTTTTATTTATTTATTTTTATTATTATTTTTAGTCTCAGTCATACATAACAGTTTTATGATATCAAGTAGGCTGAATATTGAAACATCACGGTTTTGATGGCTTTGTCGAATTGATTATTTATATAAAACAAAATAAATAATGTATTTCTATAGCGTTTAGTAACAACCGTTAATCGTCATCAATCCATTCATGTTATTTTTATTAGTTAACATTTATTAGTGACACAGGAACAACCAGGATCAATATCAAACTGAACTGAATGGAAAAGTAATCCGGTTACTGTAACAGTGTCACTATCGAGCAAAAGTGATGGTTAATTAATGGTTTGTAGTTAAGACACTACAAACAAGGTGACATTTGTACTATGCCTGTATTTGTATTATGCCATATATTTTAACGTTTATTTTTTGTTAATGTAAGAGACTTTCAGTTTATGGTTATGTTCATCTACACCAGTAGTTCCCAACCTTTTTTGCTTGCGACCCAAAATTTTTAAACACGTGTACTTGGCGATCCGATATTATAGAGAGGAAAAACGTAGACAAAAATTGAAAAATGAAAAAAAATCAAAATCAAAATCAACATATCAGTGTGGAATCCACATTTTGTTATTTTTTGGCCCTACAATTTAGAATTAGGACAGTTTGTCAATAATTTTTGGTGACTTATTAAAAATCCTTGGTGGTTAACCACAGTTGGGTTGCGACCCTGGGGTTGGGAAACAAGGATCTACACCAGTGGTTCTCAAATTTATTTGACTCTCCGCCTTCTTTTCAAAAAATTTGTTTTTTATAACACCTCTCTCCCTCTCTTATTTTTCTCGAGTAATCTGCTATAATGTGTGTGTTATTTTAATTTCTGAAACTTGGTTTAAAATAAAACACCTTGAAATTGAAATTTGGAAAGATTCCGTGAGGAAAAAACATTTGGCAAATCAAGCACTTTGATGATGTTTTGTTTGACTGAACGAAAACATATTTCAAAATATTTGATACTATATTGCCTGCATTTCTTCTTGGGCTCAGACATGGTTTTATCTGTATAAAAATTTTAATTTTGAAAATTTTTTCATGTCAAACCAAAATATTTTTACAGTTAATTTTTACAACCTCTTATTTAACTTGACCGGTCGTAAAAAATGTTTCAACATTTTCAAATTTTCGAGGTCGGTTTTACTTATGTTTCTAGTATCCTAGACACTTGAAACTTGATATACATATTTATCCTGCGTGATAATTTAATCTGTTAAATTTGGAGACATCCAGGCCGCGTTAAACTGCACTTATCTGCACTTAAACTGCACTTACTCGTGCAACACTGCACAAAATCGTGTAATAGCGAAATTATCTCGCATAAAGCGAGCATCTGAGAGGATTTGTCTGATCGCATATTAGCAAAATTGCAAACAGGGAACTCATTTAATCGAGGACATTTCACACACTAAAAGCAATTTGATTTCTACAAAAGTCAGCAGTATACAGTTTTGCTAGTGGAAAATATTGTGCTTTGCATGATGGTTATCATTTCTGATTTCGTGGATTCGCAAGTACAGTACAGTAATTATTGTAACTTATAAAGACATTTCAGATTCGCGACTCATTGGCTTCTCAAATTTGCGAGATGACCCCCCTACAACCCTCTGTCTTTTAATAATGAAAAACAATAATGAAAAGTTTAATATGTACAGACAAATGTCCCAAGTTGGAAAGCGAATCTTACCAAGGTGAAAAATCTAGTTTTCATTTTGTTGGTCATGATTTAGTTGAAAAACTACTAATGCTTCGTGGGGGTTTCTGATGATTTTGAGTAGGTTGGGATAGGTGTCAATATTTTATTTATATTATTGCAACAATATTGCACTCGTCCCGGCCTATTCAGGGTTGTACTCCCTGCTTTTAAACCAAAAATAAACAAGCAAAGAAACAAAGCTGCAAAAAGTTTTAGCTACAAACTGTGAAAAATGTTGGACGATTCAGAGGATGAACCAACCCAAAATGAACAGGATCACTAAACTAGTGTGTTGAAATTGACCATAATACAGAATCAATAAAGCAAAAAATCATAGGAAGTCCTCGATTTATCCGACTTCTTCAAATGCGATATTGCTGAACTTGCGACCAGAGAAATTCTCCCAGCTGTGTATTATAACAAGAAACCTTTGCTGTATTCTGATTTTGGGAGTGATACACAAGTGATTTAAATGTTGAAATTTTTCCGCTTTAGAAGAATTGATGATTCGATGAACGCGATTTTCGATTTAGGCAATTACCTATAATAATTCGCTATGTTACTGGCACCGATTACAAACCTCATTGGCTCAGAGCACCACCCAATGAGAGTGAACAACGCAAAATTTCAAAGTTAGTAAATTTTCAAAGTAGATACTTGTAGATAAGATTAGAGAGCATTCAACAGGCTTTTTAACTAGCTATGTGCCCAATGATTGACGGTTTTTTCTTACTAGTTATCGTTTCATAAATACTGGTATCGCTAATCCAGCAAAATACCAACCACTAAATATAATTTTCTTTTAACATAATTGAAAGAAGTCTTTGTAATGTTATTGTTCAATAATGCTATAATTTATGGATTATCACAATCATTACTTGTTCAGTTTTTTTTTTTTTTTGGGTATACCAAAAGAAAAGGCGCGTGACTTGGAAACTGCTTTAGAATTTGCAGACCCATACGTGACGTTTCCATAAAATCGTGATGTAGCGAATGTGTTGGAAAAAAATATATAATAAAGGTTGAATCATGAGTAATTAATTAAAACTTCACACACACTTTCCGGCCATAATTTCGAGCGTGTCTTTCAGTCTTTTGCCTCATTTATATCGAAGATTTAGGACTTTTCGTGTTTCCCCAAATGTGTAAAGTACTCGCAAGGTGTACAACATGTTGGGGAGGATCATTCATATCTTCGAATGCTTATTTTGTAATAATAATCTTCTAAACACTGGCAATTTACAAGCAAAAGTTGTTTGTCATGCAGCAGAGTGAATATGTGCAATAACTTTTCAAATCTCACGAACGAGCGGTAGCCAATAGTTATTTATTTTTCATGAAGATGCTAGTTGACTCTTAATTTTGCATTTTTTTTCATGAAATATTCTATCGTAATCTTACTTGAAGAAGACATCATGATTTAAATTCCATAGTTTGGTTTTTTGTGTGTTTTGATTCTGTTGTGTTTTTTCTTCCTCTGAAGTTATTTTCTTAAATCTTTTTGGACATGTTTTATAAAGCTACTGGTATTTTTTCAATTTCATTTTCCTGTGTCTGACATGTAATGTGAAGTTTTTTGTTGGTTTCCCATGGTAAGGAGAAAACCATTTATTACACTTTATTGGTACTGGATTGTTATTAATTGCGTTTGGTATGGTGAGAACAGGATGGATGTCTTATTGTCCAATTGCACAGAACAAAAAGGAAGATGCTCATTACACCAATAAATGTGGCTTCCGCAATCTGTGATACTGTGCTACTTTACTCCCATGAGATTAATCAAAAGCATCTCAATCGCTGCTAAACTGTCCCTTTTTAAAAATCTGAAAGTGCCAAATATTTCATGTCGAAACTTTTTCATACGCTTTATATTAGCTTCATTTGTCGTTTGTTAGTTTGTGAGTGAGCTGGAAATTGAATGTATACTACCATCTACAGGTGTTTATGATAATATACTAGATACTACAATGTACCAAAAAATTGCATAAAGTGAGAACCACGTAAATCGAAATCCACATCACTCAAAGATCGCATTAATCTAGATTAACATAAAGCGCAAATTAAATTTTGCGTAAATCGAAAATGGAATAACTCAAAACTGGCATAAATCGAATATCGAATTTCTCAAAGATCGCATTAAGCAAAACTATATAAGCGTATTGTTAAAAAGCATTTTTAATGTATACAGGATAATCTCATGAATTAATGTTTTAACTGTTGTTTATGTTCTCAGTTGTCAATCTCAGATTGATGTTATGTAACATAAACTAAATTTTTTTAAAACATTTTTATTAAATATAACTTTCAAGTGAACGCTTTTGAAAATATTGAAAAACTTATGAACACCATCAAATTTGCTTCATAAATATTGTGAAACTCGAAAAAAAAATTTTGTTTTTTAAGATTTAGTAAATTAAAAAAAAAGAATACAAAACAATTTCTCAAAATTTTGTAAAATTTGATAACTAAACCAAAAAAAAAAAAAAAATAAACAAATCAGTAAAATACGAATTATTTTTTCTCAAGACTGGTAAATTTCCAAAAAGATTTTTTTTGTAAGGTTACGGAAACTTCAAAAAAATTTTAAAACTCCAAATGTTTTTCTTTAAATCTGGTAAAAATAGTAGACAAAGAGAGATACAAGAAATCCTCGATAATGGATGTTTCTGTAGCTATAGCTGCGTACTACTATATAACATCTTTTTCACTGCAGTTTTCTTAGATGAATTCCATTCAATATCTAGTAAGAAATACTTAAGAATCTTTGGTTTTTTTTCCTTTCTTTCCAGTTTTCTGAAGAATCCCAAAGGCTGAAAAGAAAGCTTGCTGTTCGGATGTGCAAGGCAAACACATGACTTTCCTCTGTCCCAACTTCTTAAGTTCCCACCAACTCGGTGGTGGTTGTGTGTGGTGAAGTGGTATACGGGTTCTCTCCTTGTCAGAGGGCTTGAAAAGTGGCCCTTTCTTTGCCAGTGTTCATCAACAGGAAGCGCTGTCGCATCAAACGAGAACATAAGGGACCAAACAATGTCCCTTCAGAAACGGGTCCTTTGAAAAGGGTGCACCCATGGATGGGACCTTAAGCCTCTTTCTCTGTATCCCTCAGTGGCAGTTTCGTAGCCAAGATTTGCTTCATTACCTGCTTTCTTTGGACATCAGTTCTCTCCTTGAAAATCTTGGTTGAGTTTCTTTGATGCATGTTTCCGAGGGTAGGGCAACTTCCCCACCACTGCCTTCTTGGAACAATTGTTTGCTACTGCTCTTCTACATTCTTCAGCTTCTAGAAGAACTTGCCGATGTGAATACATTCTGACAGAAGTTTTTTTTTTATTCACTTCCCTGCTGGAAAGGTAAGATGTCTTAATCTTCTTTATATAAATTATCTATTGAATTTTTGTTATTATTATTTTACGATTGTGAGTTTAATGCAAGTTGTTTGAGATCTTTTATCTTGTTTGTATGAAAGTCTTTTTGTAATTAGTACTTCCAATGACCATACGTTTTAAAATGGGGTTGTTGGTGCTTGGATAAATTGAAGTGAGATTTTGCTGTTACACAATACATAATATAATATAGTTATTTACAAAAAGTTCAACATATAAATAAAAATCCACTTTAGTTTAGTGTATATTATAATATAACTATGTAGGACATAATATGTTCAAATTACATCTTGAAATTTGGTAAACAGAAATCATATCTAATGTTATATTATAACATTATACCAAAGTTTATGAAACCATGTGACATTATTGTAAACAGTTTTTATATGTGTTGACAGATTAGATTTTTTGAAACCCTAGGCCTATATTATATTTGTAACTTTTTTATACACATCCTAAACAGTACAATAACTTAAATGAAACATGTTTTAAAATTTTTACTTTTATAAAAATGCAACTTTTACAACTAATTCAATAATCAGACCTCCACTGTAAGTTAATGATGTTTTCGTGTTCTTAATGTTCTTAAAACCCGTTACTTTTTAACTAGGTAAGTTAATGTACCACAAGCAGTGTTACACTCAGTTTGCATAACAAATTCGTGTTTGCAAATCATGTCTTGTATTTGTGTGTCGGGAAGCTTTTTAGTACGTGTTGAAATGGAGATTGAAACCAACAGTCCAAATGTTGTTTGTGCATCTCATCCAGACTTTATCGCAGTTAAACACTTTGAAGGTAATTACTGTTCCAAGACCTAATCAAACAGGAGGGTTGAACATGCCACCCACGAACCCCCTTTGCTAAATAGGTTCCTGAAATATGTGACAAGTTACAACCCCAATCAATTGACCGTACAGATTGCAAAGGTAGTGTATAGTAGTAGTTGACTGCTACTTGGTTTGCTGTTTCTACTATTACTGCTTGGGAGGTCTGGTTTGTTTGCCATTGAACAAATGTAAGAACTTTTAAAGCCATGTAAATCAAAACAGGGACGACATCCATTGATTGAAATTTGTCATTGGTTTACTCGCCAATGGCTGGTGTGGTTCATGAATGACTAAAATTGCGTTGAACTCGTTCACCCTTTATGAATAACACAAGTGGCTTTGCGGAAAACATGGACAAGCTTTCAGAATTCATTTTGGAATACAGAGAAGATGTTATTTTTTATTTATATATATATATTTGAAACTATATATAGGTGTAATGTCTTATGGAATTGTTCAATAATAGCGTACTATTTGTGGTTATCCGATATTAATTTTTTTTTCATTGTGTTTATTGATACCATACAATAAACAAATTCTGGATAATGATGTCAGCTAGTGCATCTTTTATTATGTGATGCTCTAGTTAGATTATGCAATGCTAGTTGCTAGATGGATTCAGAAAACAATGGTAGATAATGTTAACATACAGATGTTTGTCATTCAGCAAATTTTTTAATGTCTTATGGAGCATTCAAGAATGGCAGACTACTCATAGTGGTGTCTGATTATTTTTTGTTCATTTACATTGTTAAAACCATAAAATAGATAGGATAATGGTGTCAGATAATAGTTTTTTTCCTTGTATGAAACTGCAATTATGAAGTCATATTCTGCAATTCTCTATTGTAAGACTTGCTAGATGCAAAAACAATGGTGAAGAATGTTAACAAACAGATGATTGTCATTCATCAGGTTTTGTAATGTCTTACGGAATGTTTTGTGATGTCTTATGGAAGTTTAAATAAGCTGCAGTGGTAATAACTGATCAGAATTTGCTTCCATTAAAATTTCAAAAACCATAACATAAATTTTGCAACTTCCATTGTATAAATCTTTATACAATTTCTGCAATGCTTTATTTTAAGACTTGCTAGACGAATACAAAAATAATGGTAAAGAATGTTGACATCGTCTGATCATGTCGATACAGTGTCTTGAATTGTTTTATTTTTTAAATGTGAGTCGAGAAATCTGATGTTACCTGTATTTTAAACATACCATAAATTTTTCTGTCTTCACATTTCTGTTGCATTAGATTTTCGTTTCGAGATTAAGCATGACTACGGAGATTAGAAAGACTTTCAATGAGTCACTTGTTTGTTTTATTTTTTTTTCAGTGAAAAAATTAATTCTTATTGCAGAGATGTTTTATGTCAATTTATAGCTCTGCCCCACTTTCTGCGTCCATTAGCATTCCAAAAACGTGTTATCTTACTCAATTTTAATATCTAATGTGTTTTGTAGTGACATCACATTGTTGTTATGCGCTTGATGATTCCAAAAGATAAACTAAACAATTTGCTGAATTCAAAATAACATTTTTTATGCAAGTTCTCCCTGGAAAACATACGACTTATTACCAAGTAAAAACTTAAGTTTTCCTATATAAATAAAATGGTTTTATTACAATAAAAATATTGCTGTTGACAACAGGGTTTATGTAGAATGAACACATCAGTTTTAATTGTTGACAGAAAACGATAAGGTAAAAGAAAACTACACAAGAAGTACATAGTAGTAGTAGAGTAGCTTATCTATAATAGGGGATCTGTATTCTACTCCAAAGCATGTAAGGGATAATGCTGCATACAAAGAAAAATTGATCATGTGACTTCCTCTCATTTGCAAGTAAAATGTAAAGGAAAACCAATGCCAGGTGGTCCTAACTGACTAAAGTTAAATCAGGATTTTAAATACTTAAAAAATAGTATTAGTTAGTATTAGTGAATTTTTTTTCAGTTGAAATATGTTTTATGGATTATGCCTTTCATTATGAATAATGAATCCATATTTTATGCTATTTAGGAAATGATTAATGCAGAAAATTTACACTTTAAGAAGTAACTGACAAAATGGTTACTTAATTTACATACCTACTGGGTGGTAAAAAATGAAAAGTTTCACAAAAACATGGTGAAAGTGTGAAATGCCCAAACTAATTTGATTGAATCAATGTCCAGGAGGTCCTCGAATTATGCAAGGGCTAATTTCCGTGCAGTTCTTGCATAACTTGAAAATCGCTTTAAAATATAGAAGTAGCAAAACTTAGACATACTGCTTAACAATTCTATGCTATCATTTGTGATATGCTATATCAAATATAATGCTATCACAAATTACTATTGTTGTAACACCCTATCCTGGTCACGGCACCAGCATTGAATCTTTGTGGGGGAGCAACACAAAGGGGGCTGTTGATGGTGATCTAGTAACTTTAACCCACAACTTTGCGTTCCACCACACTACATCGCATATAACAAGCATCCACCAGGAAGGCCATGCTGTATATTCAGACTCGCATAAATCAAGAACTTCCTGCAGGAAAAGAATGACTACAAAATTTTTTTTACTTTATTATATCTGTGCATCGATGACGTTTGTGAAATTTCTGATAACATAATTAATGAATCGACCCTGTAATGTCATCAAGGTACCGGAAGGTATTGTATACTGTGTAGACTGATGACTCCATTGAATATTCATTTTGAATATTTTGATCACCATTCAATATGGAAAAAAATGAATTACGTAACAGACCAATTCAATTGAATAAACACTTCTTGCACACCTTAGAACAATAAGTCACTTAAACAGCACTTCTTGGGTAAAGTTTGTTGCGCTTTATTCGTATTTTCCATTTTTAATTTTAGCATTTCTTTCATCACACGTACTGTCTACCACCTGGTATGTACTGTAAGTGCAGTATCTCATTTTAAAAATTGTTTTTTTTTTCCATCTGGCTTGAGTAAAGTGGTAAAATTCATCATTTTAGTGGCATTGCTGCCTTTCTTGAAGCTTAGCTTCATCACCTGTCAAAAGTGAGATAAAGACCACCATCAGCAGCTTGCAAACTCCGAAGGCCAAGGATTAAAACTTTTGAATACATTCCCATAGATTATAAGCTTTCCCTTTTCCACCATACTAGTTTGCATTCATTGATAAATAAATCAGTTAATTTGTTTTCTATATAAACATGTAAATAATTTTAAACATGAGCATAAACGTATTTTTGATACCCTGCATTGGTTTTCTTAAAGCGTAGGATCTCATGTCGTGTTGATGAATTCTAAACTCGTGTTTATTTTTATTTCAAATGTTTTTATTTTTAGTTAGATTTTTCATATTTCACTAATTAGTTTTTTTTTTAAAAAACAACTTGCTAAGCACGTTTTATCTTCAATTACAGACCATTTTGCATGATTTTACTGTCAAATGTCACTTTTTTTTTTGATGGCCAAAAAGCTAGGGAGGAGTTTCAACTGTTTGTATCTTTTTTTCCGAAATGGCAAAGAAAACACTTTTCTTTCAAATCAACCAAGCCCTCTGATTCATCTTGCTGTACTAGTTTTTCTGGTTAGAAAAACATCCAAGCAAGTGAATGAAACGAACGTGTTTGTTCATTAAATTTCTTCAGGGCTTGAATCTTCCTACTAAATTTGAATTTTTTTTTAGCCAGAGAAAGTTTGTGAAAAAAATTATCTTAATCAACAACAAGCATAATTATGTGTATTGTATGTTGCCTTTACATTTTTACGTATAACTAAGCTGTTTATACGTTGCAATTGAAATGTTTACTGTGTAGATGTCACCTGTGTTGGGTATTTTCTTGTTGACTTAAGAATTGAAGAGCTTATTTCCAAAACGTCGTAACTCCACTTTTGATCATTTTTCATTTAAGAGGCTCTGAAATCTCCGATTTCAAATATGGTAGTTTTAAGACTCTAAACTTCTTATTTCTTACTAAAAAGCACTCTCAAAAACAACGTTTATATGCAATGTTTATGGTCAAATGAATAAAAAAAAATTTCCTGAAAAATTGTATTTCGTGGACTTAAGATGTTTTGGAAATAAACTCTTCAATTGTGTATTAAGAACATGCGATTTTGTTTTCTGCTTTGGTAATTTTTTTATTTTTTTAAAGAAAAATATTTTTTTGCAAAATATTTGTTTGCTATATTGCAATAATTTACCTTGTAATGACTTTAGTTGTCTGATACTGAATCTCTGAAGGCCATCGCTGTTAAAACATTTTCTTGGCTGAAACTTTATTTGGTAAAAACCATTTGTTTGGGTAGGTCTTGTGTGCAAGTAATTCACCTTTACCCTTTGTGGAGGGTTGAAATAACGAACCACCACCATAATGTCCATGTGTTTGTGTCCTCTCCCTCTTTTGGCTCATGTCATCTGGAAACACACTCAGCGACAACGTCGGAGCAGATGGCACGAGCTGTAAAAGAATACCAATGAGTCTGTGCAAAATGCATCTTTTTAAGCGCACACTGATGGAAGGTAACTTTAATGGAACATGCTGCCCACCAGCTGCTGGGTTCAAAACAAACAATAGTAATTGTCAACCTTTACACACACAGCACAACAAAGATTATAATTCAGATTGCTAGTTCTATTAATAACGGTCTTCTCTTTCTACTACTAATGACAACTCTTAGACGTGGAAAGTCTCCCTTGTTTTGGTCTTTGTTCGAAGTATTTTTTTTTTGGGAAGGTGGTGTCTTTGTTTTGATTATGATCTGCATCTAATGCTAGAGTCCAGTTCACACAACTAGAGGTTTCATTTTGTTGTCTGTTTTTTTCTCTTGGAAAGTGAAAGTGTTGTTAATGTGTTGGTATGCCACGATTAATTTTATGGAGCAATATCTGTCAAACTCATCACTTTTTCTCAACTGACAGCTAATCACCCGATGGCTACGTGCAAAACATAACTTTGGAAGAGAGAGAGAAAAAAAGGGAACTAATGCACTAATTGAAGAAATTGAAGTAAAATAGTGGTGCACGACGAGAGCATGGATTAAGCGTGGGCTCATGTGGTGGTTTCTGTTGGATTTTGTGATTGGTTAGTTGTCCATAAAGTGTGGTGCTCGGGAGACCCCGAGGGCAGGCGAGTCCCCTGTGCATCCGGCTACAGGCCCGCGCCCGCACGCGCCAGGTGGCATACCGGTCCTGTTACTGGCTCCTCTGTCTTTTACCTTTTTCCACTTGGTGTGGATGGAAGAGTCCCTTGCGGGCCTGAGTGTGTGAGTGTCCGTGACCAAGTATCCTCTTCACTTTTACACTTTGGCCATAGTTGGAATCATTTCTGTGCCAGGGACTTTTCACTATCCAAAAACTTTATCTGGTGGATTACTATATACACAGAATTACTCGGTGACTTGTTTATGTGAGTATGAATTACTTGTTGTTTTTTTTATGTGTGTACGTCCTCTTGTGTAAAGGTATCTCGTCAGTCAGTCATTGTCAATACAGTATGTTAGTTTTTGCTTCTTCAAGATGAATATTCATTGTGAGACAGCTGTTGTGGTTGGTACAATATCAGTTTCAAAGAGAATTACATCTGTTTGTTGAGGTTGCTTTGTATACATAAACTCAAGGTTCATTTTTACAATACTGCTGTACATATCTGTAGTTCATATAGGTTACTTTCATGTCTTATATGAAAGAGAAAAAAAAACATCGTGCCGATTTAAAAACTTGGTTTATATGATGTGCGTGATTATTTTGGATGATTTTTTTTTCTAGTCTGCACTTAGTTTCTAAAAACAGGTACTATACCTGTGTTTACTCTAGTTGGTATGCATAACTTATTTAGAACGCAAACAACTAAAAGATTTACCTAGTTTACATGATCCAGGGTGACTTTCAAGGTTTTAAGGGAAAAAATGATGTAACAAATCATTATTTGTTTTGATATCACTGGTTGTATGTTACACGTTCCATAGAAAATATATTAATAACTTGGAATCTTATTTTTTAGCTAGTCAGTAGAACAGTATTTGTAAGAAAGCGTACTTTAGTGTTGGGTAGAACAAAAAGGTCTTCGATGTATGCGACGACTGGCTTCTGTCTCTAAAATCGCATTTAGATTTTGAAATTCTATTCGAGTAGCAAACATTTCTGCTTTGTCATAGTGTATCACCACCCAACATCGAATAATCGCAAAAGATTACCATCTAAGAAGATTTTTCTTGTCGCATATTAGTAGAATTGCATACAAGGAACTCATAGTTATTAAAAAATTTTGATGAAATCTATACTAATACCGGTACAGAAAATTTATTATGGGGTCTCTAGTTTTTTAAACTGTTAATGAACCATAATATGTAATGATAAGTATCGTACATTATTTTTAAGAACACGTTTTTTACAGTATAATTGTCATACAGTACAGTATATATTTTAACTGACAAGTGAAATCTAACTTTAATTTTCCATCTCGCACTCATGTAATCGGAACTCGCTCTGAACCCAAACTAATATAAAGCATATAATAAAAAGAGATATCAAAATACAAGCATCTTGTGTAGGTATGTCGCATATAAGTATAATACAACAGTAGCTGTCAATGACTTTTAACATTTTATGTAGATTAAGTGTAGTATCTAATTTTGTGCAATACATAAATATTGTCATTTTTGTTTAAGAATAACTTTTTTAAAGCAATCATTTACAACACTGATTACAGTACAAACAAGCGTACAGTAGTTACTTGCATATGGATGCTGAAGAGTAAATTTAACCAAAACAAGGAAAGTTGACATAATTACACAATGGACTTGGTGTACTTTCAGGGCAAATGTCTTGTTTTGAGGTAAAATTAAATGGTGCCAGTAGTACATTACCATAATGTACCATGATTGCGTACACACCATTAACCGGTATACTGAGCAACAGTTGTATTATTAGCCTATGTTGGAATGGCCCTTGCTTGCAAATACCAGTTAAATTATTTAATTTTGACTTTATATATAATAGTTGAATTTTGTATTATTCTTGTTTATCTGGATCGAGTTTCAGATAATGTATATGTGTGTTTCGATAATCGCTGCTGATCTTGTGTGGGTAATCGATTTTTGCATAGATAATTGACAGTTTTGATAATTACCACAAAACCGGCTAATTGCCATATGAATTTATATGTACATTGTCTTGTAAACCATGTTTGGTCCACCTGAGATTTTACATTTTAAACATCTTCAAATTT
Source organism: Cryptops parisi (assembly GCA_034695005.1). NCBI lineage: Eukaryota > Metazoa > Arthropoda > Chilopoda > Scolopendromorpha > Cryptopidae > Cryptops > Cryptops parisi. Next base: position 1,497 of record JAQIWH010000049.1, on the reverse strand, counting down.
TGACATTTTCTTTAAAAAAAAAATACTGCATATGTCGATTTTTTTTTTGTAAACTTTTTTTTTTGTGAATTTTACTGGGCCTGTAAATTTTTAAGCTTTTTATTATCTGGACTCTTGTTAAAAGTGGGATAGGAACACGGACCTGTTAAAATAGGGGGTAGAGCCCCTATTCTATCCTAATGACACTGCAAACTAGCCTTAAAAATTGTCACCTTTTAAGCCACAAAACAGAATGGGGACAAGGTGTTATGGGTGTCAGGGGGAATTAAGGTAGTTGCTATAATAACATTGATACCTGTGAAAAGTACAGATGCCTCCAGCAGAGTGCTGCCAGCACATTCCCTGCTGTTTAGTACTCCACGGTGTGCACTTCCAACACGTACTGGTGGCTGTTGGGGAGGGTTTTCAAAATAGGTGGGCTGTAAAATATAATTGAAATATATTGCAATGAAAAATGAATTACCTGTGAGGGAGTGTTCAGTAAAACTCTTCATGGGATTTTGTTTTAATCTGCAATGTTATTGGCTGTCATTTTTCTCCATAAACTATGCTGTAGCATTAGTTTTGTTACATGGCTCAAACACTAACAACCTGAAACTTTACAACCTCTTTGGATTCTTATTGGATAATAGCTTATAAATAGTGACAAAGAGCTTTGTGTACTAATAGTTCATAATAGATACTAGGTGCGTAGCATTTAAGATGGTTACCCCCTCCATATTACCCACATTTTTTTAGTAGTTTGTGCTTTATTTCAGTAGTGAGTAGAATATTTTTTTCAATTGTCAGAAATTGTTTGAAAAACAAATTGTAAATAATACTGTATTTGAATGGCAACCAATGTTAGGTTACTTTTTACTTCACTAGATGGTGTTATGTTCTCCATAGATAATATTTTCACTACCAATTGATGATGATACAGTACTAACTGGTAGATACATGGTAGGATTAACATTACTTTCCTGTAAAAATACTTTCGATTAACCCAATATAGAATCTAAACGTTTTAGAATGTGTTACAAAAGTGAATGTATAATAAAAAAGGGCAAGTAAAGCTGTATTTAATAGTATTTTTTTTACTCATAAATTGTCATTGAACTTTAGCTTTTTGAGGTGTGAAAATTTAAATAAAATTTTTTTGTTTTTTTAAAAAAATATTTTTTCATGGTGATTCCTAGAAAAATAACCTCTGTCTGTGGATAATGAGAGATTATTTAAAAAGGTTGTTTCAGGACTTAAAACTTGGAACTTTTGTCGCAAACTTCCAGGGCACGTGAGATGTGAGGTGGTTCGAAAGGCGCAACTTTCTTTCATGCGAAAGTTCCCGAAAAATAACATACGCCCTAGATTCTGCCTGTATCTGTATGGTGAGCGACCAATACACACATGTGTGTATTGCAGTGGAGCTCATCGCTATACAGATATTGTCGCTATACAGGCAGTATATTGGGCATGTGTCACATGTCACGCGTTTTTTGGGGGGGGGGGGGGGGGGGG
>JAQIWH010000048.1:0-87597 GCA_034695005.1 Cryptops parisi | reverse complement strand
GGTATTTAGTGACATGTATTTAAGACAATCTATTTCTAATTCAATAAAATACTGTAGTGCTTATTACTATACTAATTAACCACACTACAACAATAACGTTTTGTGGTGATGTCGTTTATTTTGTACCTCACTTTCTCTACTTTAAATTTTCGTTCCATTCCTCTCCACTTGAAATTTTTATTCCATTCTTGAGTCGCGCGATGTTGGGGTCACCCTGTAGGGTAGGTGGGATAAAGATAAAGAAAAAAAAAACGAGGGGGACGTTGACCTTGGTGTCGCTGTCCTTTAGCACTTAGTAGGGTCAGCTTTTCTTACCAAGTCGGGGTGTGAAACCGAGCAGTTTTCGAGAGCGGTATCTTTTTAAAGGAGAATTTTTCCCATCGACGCGAAGGTGGGATGCTGCGGAATCCAAGATGGCGTCATCCTGTTCCTCCACCCCTCCCTCACCGAAAGGATTATTTTTCATCCCCCCTTTTTTTCTTTCCGCAGAAAAATATAGACGAGTGATGGAGCGAGGAAGTTTTTTTATGTTTTTGAAGCGGGGGTACGGATAAACTAACGATTTGTAAAGGGTTACGTATCTACGTTTGTAAAAATTCCATTCACCCCCAGAAGGGTGGCTCACCTCGTGCTGGGGCGTAGATGTTGAGGTAGAGACAGTCCTCGCTCTGGTTGGTAAGAAAAGGTACGAGGCGTTGCAACGTGGCCAGACGCCCTCGAGACATCCGGCGCAGGGCGACCGTCTCGTTGGCGATGTCCGGAAGCTTTTGCGGACACACCGGACCTAATTGATCGGCTTGGCGAATGCCTCGCCACCTCGTCAGCCCCGCCGGGGGCATGAATCGCAACGCTCCCGTGGGCGGGGAAGCGTACGGAACCCCCAGGAACGCCTCGACGGGCTGCAGGTTCTTGTTGGCCAAGGGCAGGATCAGTCCTCGGAGCGCCCCGTAGTTGGTGTTGACGATCCTCGACCCCATCCGCCGTCCGGACGCCGCTCGAATTTCCGGAAGGGAGACGAGGATGAGTAACGCGAGTGGAGCCACAAGGATGAGGAGCGGAGGAGGAGGAGAGAGAGCCATGGCGACGATGACGAGAGAAACGGACACGCTGAGTAGGCAGAGAGATGATGGTGGTAGTAGGCGGAAGATTAGGGACTGTCGCTTTTGTCTCCACTCGCCGGGGGTGTGAAGAAGGGGTTAATGGCAGCGGGCGGCCGTCCCATGGCCCGTGCCTGGCGAAGGGCCGCGTTTAGAAATGCGGACGATGATGATGGGTCGGCGGACAAATGCAATCGATACCATGGAGGCTGCGTAGTGAAGTGCGGATGGCGCCACTGACGACAGCCAGGGGGTGGGCAAAGGCGGAAATTGGGGGTGGTGAACTACCCCGGGTACCCTTCGCTAAGTCTCAGTGGAAAAATTATCAATTCGAGTTTAGTTGAAGTATTTTGAAGTCTAAAAGTATTTTGGTTTTTAAATAAAAACCGGATTGGAAATCAGTAGATCGAACCTAAGAGCAATTTCCGGTTAAATGGTCGAAAATGTTATGAGAGGTTAATATTTGAAAAATACAGTAAAGTGAATTCTTTTCGGATTGAGTGTTTTAAAATTTTCTACTATGTTTACGTCTAAATTTATTCTTGTATATTTAAATGAATGAATTAAAGTTCAGTCGAGCGATACGTCATTGTGTACCGTGGAAATAGGCAACGAGGAGTAGAAAATACACTATTATTACTGTTTTCATTTTAAAAATCAAACTTGTAAGAATGTTTTACTTGCAACTAATATATTTACGAGGTTTTAGTTGCAATGTTTTAGTTGACATTGGTTAGTCAACTATTAAAAAAAATGTATGAAATTGATTGAAAGTTGAAAGAAAAAAAAAGTGAATGAAACATTAATTTCCACGAATGAAAAAACACGTCTTCTTCGCAGGCTTATCAAGTATTAAAAAATATTTGACTTTAATACTGTAACAGTAGGAATAATCAAAAGTAGATGGTTTTATATTAAAAAAAATATTTTTTGTTCCTTGGAATAATCGGATATAGAATTTAAACTAACCGTCGGTAAATTTATTTGTACTTTACGTTAATTTTTCAATACCCTATTGACGTTGTTAATGTTTTATTAAATTAACTTTAATCGGTGTGTTAAATTTTTATAATTTATAATTAGACCATTAATAATCAATAAAATTTACATTAAAAATTAATAATTTAAATTTAATCACTTCTTTAAATGAATGCGAAAATAATTTTTTCTCTTTTATGAACAAAAATATTGTTTCAAAATTGGCGCCACGATGACATCATCGTTCTCGTTCCGCCTCTCTCGTCTGCGTCCACTAATAATGATCAGGTAATTTAGCTTCAGAATTCCACGGGGGGCGTGGCCTAAGCGTTATTTAAGTTCATTCAGTTTCCCATCTTCTGTCTCTCTCAGGAATGCTATGATGATATTGCGTGCATTTTCGACAGAATGAACACGGCACGCAAGAACTCAGTTATATAAGAAGTAATTCCACACACACAACATCGAATTTTTTTACTTTCTATTGAATGTCCGGCTGAATCTTATATTTATTGTGTAAGCAGCAGAGTGTAGAGTGCACTTAACCTCACTACTTTTTACATTGGTGCTTCTCCGTGCCAATTTAAACGTGGAAAAAAATACCAATTCGTTTTTGGTAAGTATAACATATTAATAATTGTTCTCTGTATTCATCTTCAACTATACCTATTGAATTGCAAACGATTGATGTAGTACTCGCAACGAGAGCACTGCTGCTATTGTGCGAGTTATCAGTCGCATTGTTTTGTTTTGTTTACTGATCCTCTAAATTAAAAATATTAACTGAAGAATATAATTATCATATCATATTATAATACAATACAATATACATTATAATATAATAATAATGATGTCTATATAAATGCCACATGGTGTAATGGTGGTGTGTAATGCACTCAATGCGTGTCTGCAATCCAAATGGTAATGTACCGCCCATTCATTCGGTGCAGTCATTTTGGTAATGCTGTGAAATGCAATGACACTTTTCATGAAAAGCATCTTTCGGCATTCCGAAGTGGTATCTCTTTGCGATGATAGCGTATCGAAATGTTTCATTTGGTTGAGGCATGCTCACAAATGTGAATTGTATATGTGTAGGTAGGTTGTTGATGTGGTGCATGCGAGCGTTTGACCAATTCATTCGAGTATTCAGCGGAATGCTGTTTTGATAGTTCATGATTGTATCTATTCCAATGGCTAATGAAATTTGTTTTACTTTTTTAAAGCTGCTCACCCATGATAATCGTATTTACCAACATGCTTAGCGGAGACGCTTTGTTGCAACGGTTGGCAACGTTACATGACGGAAGTAACAGGAAGAGGACTGTGCGGTCCTGAAAGTCTCGCTTCACATTTGCCGACGAGCGTTGTCGTCATCATGAGACGTAGTCCGAGTCGTCGCTGCATCGTCATCTGCTTGACAGTGACGGTAGGCTATTTCTTCTACAAGATGAGCGGCCTTCTTCCCTTTGGCTTCGCGGAAGACATCCAGGATCGTGATGTGTTACGTGCGCGTTCTCGAAATCAGGTCAATGACCAGAAGGTGCATTCCGATCCTACTGGACAGCGGTGTCGCCACCCTAAGCTGGACGCCAATAACCCGACACTGGCGAGATACTTCACCGACGTCGAACCTTTGCAGTGTGCCGAGGAAAACGATTGGGTGCGTGTTGAAAATGGGTCCATCATCCTATCCAACGACACGCTGAAGAAGCATGGAGGAGTCCGTTGCAGCTACACGTTTTTGCAGCGAGAATCTGAATTTAAGACGATCAAAGGACCCGTCGTGACCTCGGAGTCGAGTTCCGTACCGTTGGAATCCGATTTTTTCCACGCCAAGTGCCAATCCGACGACGGCACGAGCTGGGACAACGTGATGGCGGGCATCAAACGTGATCCTTCGGTTGCAGCGAAAGCAGGCTGGGAACATGTTCCTCACGATGCTCTCGGTCTCAATATTCTCATCTGGGGCTTTGATTCTTTGTCGCGAATGACGTTCATCAGAAAGCTTCCACAATCTTACAACTATCTGACAGAAACGTTGAATGCTGTGGTGCTGAAGGGCTACAACATCGTTGGCGACGGCACCCCTCAGGCTGTCATCCCCATCTTTACGGGAAAAACTGAACTCGAACTCCCAGAAACCAGAAAGCGGATGGGCGACAAGGCAAGCTATGTCAATGTTTATCCCTTTGTGTGGAAGGAATTTGCAAAAAATGGCTACGTCACATCGTACGCCGAGGATTGTCCCAGCATCGGAACTTTCACCTACAGGTTGATGGGATTTGACCAACAACCAGCCGATCATTACATGAGGACGTTCTACCTTGCAGCTGAAGAAGAATACTCGCGTCATCCGCCATTGTGCTTGGGCTCTCTTCCTAGACACAAGGTGAGCTAAAGATATTAATTGGGATATTGGAAAATTGTCACGATGTTATTTGCATCATATTTGCATCATTTTATGTTGGTTAAAAAGCAGATTTGAATTTATGTTCATAAACTGTTTAGCTCACTTTGTTGCCTTTTTTGTTAATTTCAGGTCATGATGAATTGGGTTTTGCAGTTTCATAAAGTTTACGCCGATAAACCAAAATTCTCCTACAGTTTACACAGCGAATTGAGTCATGGCGATTACAATAAAATAGGTCTGGTCGACAGTGATATGCTGGACATGTTGAAACAACTTCACCATTCCCAACTGTTAAACAATACTCTACTCATCATCATGAGCGACCACGGACACAGGCAATCTTATCTTTCACATTGGTGATTGGTTTTGGACTTGTTGAAAATGAAACTGATTCAAATATTATTATCATCGATAGGTTTGCCGAAATTAGGGAAACCCAACAAGGAAAACAGGAAGAGCGGTTGCCAATATTTTCATTCGTTTTCCCAAAATGGTTCGAGGCAAAACACAAAACGGCCATGAAGAACTTTCGCCAGAACACCGAGCGCCTTTCAACGCCTTTCGATATCCACCCAACGCTATCGGACGTGCTGCACTTCAAAGGCGCGTCGTTTGGCAACGTGAAAAACAGAGGCATCAGTCTATTCAAAGAGGTGCGTCCTTTGTTCGTGCGTGATTGGTTTGCTAAACAGTTTTACCAACGGTAGCGTTTTTAGATTCCTAAGAGTCGGACGTGCAAAGATGCGGACATAGAGGCTCATTGGTGCGCGTGTCTCAGCTGGGAGCCTGTGTCGACCGAAGATACAAAGGTTGTCGAAGCTGCTAGAGCCGTGATCGATCACATCAATCATCTCACGCAATCTAAACGAGCTGAATGTGCTACTCTTCATTTGGACAAGGTTGCCTGGGCTGGAAAATACATTCCATCTCAAGGTACGTGATTTTGTTCATTTCAAACCCCTGTGCCACATTATTCTTCACTTTTTATCTATAGACAATGCAACCAATTTTTGGAGTGGTAAGTGGAGCAATAGGTGACGTCACCTTCTTGCTCGACCAGTGAAAACAAACTGACTGGCAAGAAGCTGGCATCACAGTTGTCCACAAATTGCCACACCGAAAATTGTGTCAGGTGACCTTAGGTGATGGTTGTGTCAACAGTTGCAATTTCTTTTTTTTCTTACTTTTATTTTTCACCTAATGAAGCCTCTAGGAGGGAGGCAAAACGTGGGATGTGAAAAAAAGTCTATTCAATCAGTAAAATAATAATAATAATAATAATAAAAAGTGTTCTTTATGAATTTTTCACCGATGATCAATTATGTTTATCAAGGTGTGGAATTATGCTTTTGATCCGTCTCACTTTACTATCGTATTATTAAAGGCATGCTTCAGTTTAAGAAAACGGCAGACTACGATGGCTTTGTTCCCGATCTGTCGGATCGAACAGCCGTGGATTACGAACTCTTTCAAGTGAAACTGCACACGGCACCGGGCGACGGTCATTTCGAAGCCTCTCTCAAGTACAACTTGGTGACGTCGCGCTTCGTTCTCAACACTTCGGATATCAGTCGCGTCAACAAGTACGGTAAAAGCGCGCAATGCATCGAACAATCTGCAGAACAATTGCGTAAGTTTTGTTACTGTGTGAACCAATCTCTGTGATAAGTTTAGAGAGACAGCTATCGAACGTACGTACGTTTGTTCTATTTTGTTTTTTGTTAGCTTTACGCTGCACCCCAAAGAGATGATCTGAATTTGTTTACATTCTTTGTTAGTTTTTTTTATCTCTATTTTACTTGTTATTTACTATTTTTTGGTCAAGTTTTTTCGAATGGTTGTAATGTAACCATCATGTTTTAACTATTTAAATGGTAGCTAGCAGCAATCTCCTCTTCACCTAACAGGTCAACTTTTTCTACTTAGCCTTTCACAAAGTGATAACCATTCCTTCCGTGACTTTAACCCAAAGATCTTTACCATCGGTCGTAGACTCGAAACAGGGAATGTTAACACTCCCACCAAAACCACTTCGTATTTTAGCTTAACGGTGGTGAATACATCGAAAATTCTCTTTCACTCGTGAGATTAATACTTTTGAATATGGTATGTGCATTTGACATACTATTGCAACTATATAGTGATATGATTGTTAAATGTTCTGTGAATGGTCGTCTATACATTATTGATTTTTTTTTAGAATCAATTTTTTTTTCTTATGTATCTTTTTTTAAAAAAACACAAAAACAAAACAACGAACAACGCAGCTTTGGAAAAAAAAAGGTCGTTGGCAAAGTGATTTTGGAAACCGTCCAAAATGGTAGCTCTATGCATGAAACCAGTCTTTGGTTTGAAATGTTAACGTTTCAGCTAATTGACAGTGTCGTAAATATGTTTTCCAATAACTTGGATGTGCATTTTACCCCCTAATAAAAAATAAATAAATAAATAAATCCATTCATTTTTTTTGGATATGATTGCTCGATGATAACACTTTTATGTTTGGTTCGAAGTGGGGATTTTGTGAAACGAGAAAACCTTGGCTGACATTGAATTCTAACAAACAAAGTTCATTTGGCAAGAACACTTTCAATGTTTGTGGAACTTTTGGAATATTATCAAAGTTGAAACTCTTTCCGAACAAGTGAGTAAAATTGAGTTGTCATGAAAAACGTTGAAATGCTGATAATAATTGGTGAAGCTAACGTGAAATGCGATTTTGAAATTTGCAGCGGAATCAAGAATATAAAGGTGAAGATAAGTACAGTGTTGATGAAATTGGCATCCGATATGGTAATTTCTGGTTTTGTTTTAGAAATAGTGAAATGCATCTGTCGCTATCTACTTTTATGGAATAGTGAAGATGAAACTGCCTACAATGGTTACGTTGTACTAAAAGTGAACCGAGACCGATGCATAGATTAATACAATGTGTTAATGGTCGGAGTGTCGATGCCCTTTATTTATTTGAAAATTGAGACAATTTTGGACGAAACTTCAATTTGAGGGTGATGGTAAGTTTCAGTTAACAAAATCTTTACGATGATTTGAAAATTGACAAGATGGAATGGGATGAATTAGCAACTGTTAAGTCAAAAAGTTTGATGTAGTTAAACTAGCTTTTAGGTCTCGGAAAAATTTCAATTTTTGATTTACATTTATGTATTCAGGAAACTATAAGTGAAATTTAAGTGTATTAGGCTTATTAGTAAGAGAACTATTTTGTCGACCAGAGGTTGACTTTATTATTATTGGAATTTATTATTTTATGGGTATTGAATGTGGTGTCATGTAACTACTGAAAAAAATTTAATTCTTTTTGCAAATTAAACGGTTTTGGGATTAATGAGTTTAGTTATTTAATAGAATGCATAGTTTTTTATTAGAATAAAATTTGTTATTTTTTAATTGAGATTGTATGATGCACGATGACAGCTGAAAACGGGTAGGCTTCACGGCATGGATTTTTTGAGCAGACGACAGCAATTTTTCAATTTCCGGTTCCTGGTGTTTGTGTGAAACTGCCATCTTTGCCCCATTCATTCTCGTCGTCTCGCACAAGGGTTTGGTTTTTTGTCGTCGATTGGGCGACTGGTTAAAAACAGTGTCGAAGCAGCTCAACCTGGACGATGGCCAAATCAATGGCGAGTTGTGGAATGGAGGTGGACCCGCCTATGGCTTTAAAAAGATCCAGCAGCGCGCCTATGATCAATGTAGGAGCCTATGACGAAGAAGGAGACTCCAATGAGTAAAAACCCTTGTTGTAGTCATTTCTTACCTTTCTTTTTGTTTTTTAACGTAACGATCCGATATGGGGTGTTGTTACTAACTCACTCTTAGAAAAAGAAATCTCGAGAATCGCTAAAACGTTTCGGAACTCGTCGAATTTCAGTGGGATTGTTGTGGCTGTCACCGACATCACGATGATGGCTGCACTACTCCAATGTCAGTAGTAATAATGGGTTTGGTTTGTTTTCATTTGTGATTAGACATCATGAACTCATGTTGCCACAGTTGTTTGGAAATGCACCCAGAGCTCGGCGTTTCAGCGCAAGCTTCAGTCCCAACAGCCGAAGTCCTCAATCACCCTTGGTAAGCTGTGATTTGTGTCGTTTCGAATTGGAAAGCCTGGTGTTAAGTAACATTTTGTTTTATCAGAAATGACCTGGAATGTGTTAGATGTAATTAATTCTACTTTTCTGACGCTTAAATTTGAGCAAAACAACAATAAGAAGTGTGGAGCACTTTAGACAGTTGAAATCTTTAAAAATGCATTTTCTTCGAAACTGTGAAAATGTCACTTAACACGGTTTAAACACCCAAGCTCTTTGTGGTGCACTTGATGAAACCAACAAATACAATAGGATATCCTTTTTCTCGTGTTTTGAGATCTTGTCAAACTGTAAACGAATTCTTCAAGTTAATATTCGAAAAAAGGGTTCCACAAGTGACAGATCCACAGGTTTTGTCAACTTTGGCTTTTCGACTCGTTGGACCTGATGGTATTGAAATACATACATACATAATGACCAATATGTATTTCAAGTTACAGTATGATATTAGTAAAAATTGTAGATTTGAGATCTTTTCTTGGTCGATCAAAGGTCAAAGTGATAATTAATTTTTAAAAATATTATTAAGCTGTGGTAAGATTGCTTTAAAAAATGGAACGTGTCATTTGTCCATACAACACAGAATTAATGAGTCGTCCAATTAATTCGCAGATTGTGTGGTCAATAGACTGGTATAACCAATAAACCGTGCTAAGCTGACTATGAGATTGCTTAAGCTTGGATAAGCCTGTGCCAATCTCTGTTGTTCATCCACCACCTTAGTTATAGGTAGTTAACTAATCGGGATGATTGCAGATGAGATAAATCGTGTTCAAGTCCAATGATTGTAGGTAGTCGGACAAATTGAACCTTGACAAAGAAATTTAATATAGATTTATAAAAACTGGTTATCTGGTTCTGTAAATAGGAGTGGTAATTGACAACAAATAAAGAAGTTTTCCATGCAATGTCCAACCACAATGTCCATGTTGACATAGCGACGGGATGTAAATTTTATTTTTTTAGAGGTATAATATATTAGTAATTGGTATAGATAGGTATAATGAATAGTTGTCTCCAAGTTGATATAGGACTATCTATACCAATCAAAGCAGTGCTGGTTATTTAATATGACAACTATTGGTGACAAATGTTAATTTGCTCTTGATTTAAAATTTTAATTTCCTAATAAATTTAATATTGTTTTTTGAAGCCATTTCGTATCCATCAAATCAAACACGAAGAGGGAATGGACGTTGTCAACAGAGAAGTGGCCCACGAGAGGTGAGATAAAGAGACACTTATTTTATGAAAATAACTTAAAAATTGGACTGTCACTTCTTCGATTTAACATATTTATGCCATTTTTAACAACCACCTCTGTATTGTTTAATTTTAGGGAGGTGCAGTCAACTTTGCAAATGTCTTTATCGTGCGAGGATTTGACTCTGGTAAGCAGTTTGGTGACAAAAAATTGAACTCTTTTTCCCTTGCTACGATGTACATTTTGTTTATTGTATCGAGCAAATTGGTCTCCTTTTTTTTATCAGGCTGAACCGTTTCTCCCCGAGGAGTCGAAGCCAAGCATTACGGAACCTCTGCATATTTTTGCATCCCCCATTGCCACCTGCGCATCCTTGTCACCGACTCGAAGTCGCAAAGTAATGAAAATTTCCTTGCAAGTGCCATTTTTGATTAATAAAGTGGCTAACTAACTAACCAATGGTTTGATTTAATGTCAAAAAGCAGTGTTATTCGCCTTCGATGTCCCAGTCTGTGCGCAGTCCCAATCCTAGTCCTACACGACGCAATTTGTAAGTTATTTTGATATACATACATACATGCACGTTCTACTAATTTAGTGCAAGTTGTGAAACGTCTCTTACTCTTAATACATTATAAAAATAGTTTAACTTTCTTTTTATTTCTATTAACGCTTGGCAGCATTAGAACTTTGTTGTTTTGCATTGCAGCTTGCGAAGGAGTTTGAGTCCCATTGCTTTGAGGCCGAGTCAGCTTCCCACCAAAAGAAAATGTAATTATTTCCACATTTTATTTCAATTCGACAATTTAATTTATAATATACAAAATCACTACAAGAAAAAAATAAAACACCAACATTGTAGTTTTCACAGGTGAACTGGACGATAAAGACAGTTACTGTAGTCCGAGCAAACGTTCCCATAACAGCTTTGGCATTCCCGAACGCACTTTACTCGCCACACATCCGTTGGTGCACAGGTACAAACCATGCGAGAGGAGACTTTTTACCCACTTTTCTTTGTAGTCACTTTTTTCTTATGAACGATTTTTCTTCTATACTCGTTGATGAAGCTTGTCTTCGAATAGTCTGGAAGGCTCGACCAGTCCCGAACAGATGGTGCCGGTGGGAAGAATGCTGGGAACGCCAGAATCGGTTTCGAGCAACGATTCCATGTGCAGCATCTTCAAGACGGTGGATCAGGATGCCAGCATGAACGATAGTGAACCGTCGACTCCAGAAAGTGCTTCGTTGCAGGAATCAACATGACGTGCACCCTTGTCTAGAAGCTGATGCCCAGTTATTTCTTCCCTATGCACAATTTCATTTTACGAACCAGTGCGTACGCTTTTTTTAATCATTCTTCAATGCAATGGCGAGTTGTGCCATTTAAAAAAAAAAAAATGTCAAAGGGCGACGTGCTGGCGATCCTAGGAAAGGTATTTCTAGATTTGATTGCAGCGAAATCTCATTGTTGAAACACGCGACACCTTCTCGTTTAACCTGACCTCAATTATCATGCCAATAATGTCGATGTTTCCGAACTAGTAGAAGTGCCAGATCTGATGTTTTTTGTTTTTGCTTTTATGAATTTAGAAACTACAATGAAATTAGCCAACAGTGTGCTAGCAAGTTGGTTTGTACATAAAGTCATTTAATATACTTTTCCATGAATTTCTTGTGAAACTCGGAACGCAAACTGTCGTTAATAAAACGTTTTTCTTTTCTATCCGGTTCCCCCCGCGCACAATTCTTGAAAACAACGTCGTCGTCCCATCTTCGTTTCACCTGCAACCAACCAATCACGAATTAATTCAACTGCTGTCAAAAAAAAATACTTGCAAAATGACAAAACACTCACCTTAAAATCTGCTACCGTGCCGGGATTCTTCTGCGAGTTCAAGAGTGGATTTCCGCTTAAAATGTTCTCCATTCGAATCCTCTCTTCTTCAACTTTCCTTTCTGCTTCCTACAATCGATGCAGATGATATGAAACATTAGGTCAACAAATTTAGCCTCGTGTACGAAATTAACACGGTATTTAATATTTTAACGTTTGTTACAAAAAATGGCATTCTCACTTTTTTAGCTTGTTCTTCCGCTCGTTCTTTCTTTATCCTGTTAAGTTCGGCCAGTAAGTCCGCAGCATTATCATCATCGCTGTCATCACTATCGTCATCCTGAAACGAAAGACATGTTTTAAGTGTTGAAGTGAATGCAACAAGTTTTAATTTCTCAACTTACATCGTCGTCGTCGAGTGGATCATCTGCGTCCAAATTGGCTGCTGGGATTTGATCCAAGCGGGGTTTTTTGGACGAGCTGCTACTACTACTAGTGCTCTGTGAATCTTAAAAAGTAACGATAGGAAAAGTTTGACAAACGCGAACTTGGATCCAAAGCCGAACGAAATAGGACGGACGCATTATTACCACGAATGGCACGGTCAGTTCTCTTTTCACGATCAACAAATCTCTCACGCTGAGCCTGTCGTTCCCTGTCTTCGAGGTCCTTGCGAAAATCACGGCCTCGGATTTCTTCGGTGGTGTCTTGTCCCGGCTGCCTGGAAACGAGAGCAATTGACGGCATTAACCCCTAAAAAAGCAGTGTATAAACATAAAGCCTCTCGTTTATATTTACCTGTATTTTAGTTTGGTATGACCAGGAAGATCCCGACTGGAATATTGCTTGGAGATGGCGCTTAAATCTTTTTCACCACGTCCTTGTCCACCTCGTGCGGGTTCAAACGTTGGCCTCGCAGCAGTTGTCATGTTGAATCGTCTCTACAACTACCAATGTCTACTTGAACTCTTCCCCTTCTCGTCTACAAAGACGATGATCTTTTTAAGATTAAAAATCTTTTTAATAGTTAACGTCAACAATCAAAAGGAAGCCACTTACCACTACAGTTCGGTTCGGGACAGCGTCGTTTTTTGACACCAACGTTGTAGATTTTGATGGCGTTGTTGTTGTTAAGCCACGCCTACTTCATTTTTTGATTGGTTATTGGCCATCCGTCTAGTTGATTTCTTTCTTTAAGAGAGTTGTTAACATTAAGAGATTAAACTGTCAAACGCGTATTTTTTAATCAATTCGATTTAAAGTAGTGGTTATAAAGCTATAAGTTGTTTTGTAACAGACTAAATGGTAACGTACAGTACTTTAATAATAGTAACAGCATTCATTTCGTACGCTTTTAGCGCAAAAACCGTCCAAATGCAGTCGATAACTTTTAAAGCTTACATAGATTTTATAAGCGTTATCGGCCGTTTTCGGACGGTTTTCGCGCTTAAACGTACAAAGTGAACGCCGTCTTATGTATTTAAAATATCGTTTAATTTGCTCACCAGACGGTGGTGCGTTGTTTTGATGGTTCGTGACTTCCTGCCGACGACGTCGTCGTACGGAAGAAATCTCTATTACGTACTGAAACTGAGGAGGAGTAAACTAACGAGCGGTGTTGTTGTTGTTGCTGTTATTTGTTGATGGTTGTCGTTATTGCGTAAGCTTGTGCCGTAGTTTCCCTTCGTGTTTTGTTTGTCACCTACCTGGAAGCATGACCATGGGAGATGATTCGCCCGTCGTTCATTCCGTTCTACCCGTCTTGATACGTCCGATTCTGGAAAAGGTAAAGTCGTCGTTTACTTTACTAGGCCTACTTCCTAACTATCAAGTTTGTTTATTCACTATCATTTGATTAATTTTTTTCTCAGCTCGAACGCAAAGACCAGCAAGCAGCACAAACACTCCGAGCTGCACTCTGTAAGGTGAGTCGAAATTCACACCCTTCACTTTTGGTGTACTCCATCCACCTTTCAGGTGGTTCTTTCCACCTGTCATGGTGGACATCCTACTTAGTAACAACTGATAGCTGGTTTTTCTGTACGTTTTCAATTTTGAGGAACAATACAATACTAGAAATGCCGGTTTCTTTTGAAATGTGATTTGAAGATCCTATAACGAATGACTTTTTGAACTTGCAGGTGGAAGCTTCTTGTCCTGGGTTTGCGTACGATTTGGTGACGGGAGTGGTACGCAAAGCGGATTTGTCCGTCAACATGAGCGAATCGTTGCTGAGATTGCAGGGAGGTGTTGCCGACGCTGATGGTGAGTTGTACGTGCAAGACTAGGGGACCTTATTTGCTTTGAACAGGACTTGACATGCTTGTTATTGGCCAGAGTACAAATCGAATCGTTCGGAGGATGCGTTTCAAGAGCTTAACAAGAAAGCTTCGTCCTTGAAGAAGATTCTTAGTCGAATTCCAGATGAAATCAACGACAGAAAAACATTCCTAGAAACTATAAAGTATGATTTGCTCGAGGCGGTTTGCTCGTTGCATTTTTATCTAGTTACTGTTTATATATATATATTTTTCAATTTGTGTAGGGAAATTGCGAGCGCAATCAAGAAGCTTCTCGATGCCGTCAACGAAGTTTCTGGCTTCATTCCTGGTTCTACAGGAAAACAGGTAAAAGATCTGCTGAGCAACTTGAGATTACGCTCGACAGATGTAAGGTACATTTCTTTCCTTTTTATGTCTTTCCATGATAGGCTTTGGAGCAGAGGAAGCGAGAATTTGTCAAATATTCCAAACGCTTCAGCAACACACTAAAAGAATACTTCAAGGAAGGACAGTGAGTTGCGTTTTGTTCATTTTTGTTCATTTTATAGTTATTTTGTTTTTATTGATCGACACCTTGGTTTTGTTTGTCCAGGGCTAACGCTGTGTTTGTCAGCGCTACCTACCTCATCCACCAGACGAACCTGATCATGCTGACCGTCAAGGATAGGTGCGAATGAAATCGTCAACGAAGTGCAGAGATCCAGCATGTGATGGCCGTCGAGTGACTGGATTTCCTGCAACTTGGCATGCGGTGTATGTGATTCTGTTTGTTTTCCAGAAGTCTTGCCAAAGCGCAGGAACCTTTAACGATCAATTGACTGTTGTCTTCCGTTCGAACGGGACACGTACCTGATGCAAAGGTTTGCTCGTTCGGGGGTTGCCACGGACCAAACGTCTGCTTTACTAGACACAAATGATTTTATGTCCAACACTAGGGTGTGTGAATGTGTATGCATGTGCGTGTACATAGTTGCTGCATGGGGAAAAAATGAGCATCTTTGATTTTTACTGTGATTGCACTTTAATCATCCCCCAGTTTAAAATGATGGTCTTTTAATATTGCACTAAACCAGTGAATCTTGTGGGAAAAATAAAATGCAAGTAGAGGAAACTTGAGGAGTGATGTTATTTTGTGTTAATGGCAAGTTCAGTTAAGTTAGGTTTTCGATGGATCCAATTAATGTCATCAAACCTTTTAAATGGGATGTAAGAATCGCTTTAATCGGAAACTTGTTTTGAAATGGGCATGTTTGTTTCCAGCTTTAGTTGTGGTATTTGGAAACAAAAAGACAACAAAGGGATGAGGTAGTTGTAAAATTTTGATTTTTTATGGAGCTGTAAAACTTACACGTACAAATATATCCAATACTTTGATTTGTATTGATGAAAAGGTAATGCAACTATCCGGCATTTCCGATCGGAGAGATTCAGGTATCCTGTTGACGAAATTAGGTTTGAGAGTGTCTGCTGCATTTCCAGGTACAAAACGGTGTGTGTTTAAATGTCAAACAATTTTGGCATTTATTACACTACAACACATCTTCATCGCTCGGAATTTGACATCACTTGGAAAAAGTTGTTGTTTTCAGCACGTACATCACTCGACACTCGCTTTGGAATTGTCTCGTGTTCCGTCATCGTAGAACCTGATCCAAAATCAGGACTACGATCAGTTGCATTCCATTGCTTTGGTCCTAAAGTGAATCAAACAGCCTTCATCCGAACGAATGGTGATTGTCGACATGAAACATGTTGTCGGTGAATTGTTTTTGTTAGACACGCTGCCGAACATTGTTGGACACATCCTCCGGTCGATGGATCGCTGCGGCAAAAAGTACAGCGTCTGACAAGTTGTCGTTGAGAAGGAAGATGAACGGTCGGTCGGCAACGAACGGTATGGGTTCCTCCACCGCCATGGGTCTAGCCGAACGCCAGGCTAAAGCACCCGTGGCAGCTGCCGCTTCTCCTCCGTTCTCGTCCACTTTGAGAAACGCTTTGTGACGAATGGCACCCACTGAAAGTTTTCCATCTTCGGAGGACTCGAAGAATCCGCCCAAATCGGCGGACGAAGGATCGAAAAGCGACGGAGCCCCCATGGCTGCCACGGCGGGTCTCAGGTCGATGCTTTCTTCGAGGCGGAACCGTGGCACCCAAGCAGCTACCGATTTCTGTCCCATGCGGCGTCGAAGACGACGTAACGAAGCTGCGGTGAGACGACTCGCAAGCGTGTCTAGTCTTTCGTTAGGATCGATCGGCAGCAACAGCAAGGCACTCAGTTCCTCGCCCGCAAACGGTAGTTCGAGCGCTTCGCATCGTAACATATCATTGTCGTTGCCGTGGTAAAATGAAGCTGTTTGCCGCATGGCGTTGACCTGTATCTGCCGATTCGAAGTCGATCGAAATATGGCCCCTGAAAGCGTCAAGTTGATTGGGAAGCGAGTGCGCCAACGACCTTGAAAGTAAGCCGCGTTGACGAGAGCCAGTGGAGACCCACCGTTCACCTACAAGTGTGGAAATGGAATACGTGCAAATAAATTAAATCTGCTGGCTACAAGATCCGATTTGTTGCAATTGCTCAAAACTCACCGATCCAGCAGGAAAGAGCTCCTTAATACGTCCGCGGGTCTGTTGTTCGATCCAGGCGTTGATTTCCTTGCGGGCTGCTTCGGGAGCTCTCACCATGTCGAGGCGTTGGATCTCGTTGGCAAAATAATCTTCCACGCAGGATTTGAGGTGCACCTGTTTGTCGATGAAAATGCGATTGGCCACGTGCAGCGTGTAGTTGGTGCGCTGGTCCCCTCTCAGTGCGTACCAATACTTCAACGCTTTGTAAGAACGCGCCGCGTCGGCTCGGGACGCATTGCCTAGCCCCAACACGCTCTGCAGCTCTCGCTCGGCCGGACCTTGGGCTCCTGCGTACGCCAGCAGCAAAGCGGCCCATGCGCTGAACGGCGACATGACGGCATTTCGCTCGGCATCGGTCGCCCCTCGAGCCACTAGGGAGAACAAACCCAGTCCGAAATCGGTGGCACCGTCCAACAGCGCTTCGACGCTCAACCCGCCGCGTTCTTTCTGTCCTGGGAAGCAGAGCGAGGCTTCTCTCGGTGACGAGCTTTTCTTGGACGTCACTGCCCACGCCGTTACCGCTGCCACGAGTAGCAGGAGCAGCGTGACCGTGCCCATGGTGATCACTGTCCAGGTACGCCGGTGACGAAGAAATTTGGACTGGGTCTGCGGAAGAGGAAAAGAAATATCAGGATCCATAGTTTTTCCACCAAGAAATTCCTTTTCTCCAACAACAAATGATGAGAGAGTGGCGTGGCCACCGAAAAGCTACTGGTGTGGTGATGAGCAATGAGGACGAGGTCGACGGACTGTCACCTTAATCTACGTTGGTGGTCACGGTGCTGATAATGACGATGATATAAAAAAAAACTCACCTGAAGAAGCAGAGAATAAGAAGAAGGACCGGACGACGTGCAATGTGGGAACAAATGCGGAACGCGCTCCTCCTCGCAAGTGGAAGTGGTTAAGAAGAAAGGGTGTGGACTTCAAGTTACGAGGAAACGTAAAGAGGGCGTCGACATGGATTTGACGTCAAGTATGAGAAATGAAGAGAAGGTCGTGGTGATTGTCGTCGTCGGTCGTTATTGTATGTAAAGGAAGGAAATCGAGTTTTATGGCCTCGGGCACGGTTTTTGATGATTTATGCCTTCGTCGTCTTATGATGGCATTCCGTTCGGTTACACAAGACTGAATATATGCTAAAATTGTTGTTACGCCACACCGAAACTCTTGTACGATGTGCAACATTGAACGTCGTCGTCACGGTGGTGTCGAATGGGTTGCTGAAGAGTGACTGGTTCAGTTTCTAATGTAATCTAGGTCTCGAAGAACAAACTGCTAAGGAAATCGAGGTCAACCAAGGAAGTGGTATGCCGTGTTTCGGTAGAAACAGAAAGTGGATGATGTATCCTGGATGGCTTGAAAATGATGTTTTCTTTTTTTACATATATTTATTTATTATTTTTTATTAGTTGACGGATAGTGAGTGATAGTCATTTTAAAGGCACTCCAGCGTTTTCAGTTTAGAACACGTCCTTCATGCGATTTAATCTTGCAGTCTTCCTGGTTGGAGTTTGTTAACGAAATCGACTAATTTGTCAACAAAATATTTTATTTACTATTTCACTCAACACCAACAAAGTGAATGGACAGAATATTTGTCATATGGCCCAAGACAAATAGTACGTCTTGTTGAGGGGAAACGCGTAGTTTGGAGACGCGGTCTTTGGAATGTTGATATTCCCGGAAAGAATACCAATGACAATAATTTTAGAGATAAGATTATATTAAGATCGCGTTCACTGTGGATGCTTTTAGCGCGAAAACCGCTCATGAATAGTCGATAATGTCCCGTCTTGGTAACTTACATAGACGGGACGATTTTCGCACTAAAAGCGTACAAACTGAAGAACGCATCGTATAATACTGTATCTAAAATGTCGGTAAGTTTCTTATTTTTCGAAGTTTAAATGGAATTTTAAGTCTGCCAAACTGTCACTTCAAAATTGGATACGCGAGGATTTGTTTTTTGTGGAAGGAACGTAGTTTTGAATATACCGCACGAACTTTATTGGTTGGTAACATGTTGTAAGGTATAACCATTATTTCTTGTAAACATTATCGAGGTTCTAGTAGTAACAACTTATTAATTAGATGTTTGATTCTTTCATTTTTTTGTGAACTGTTTTATAAAAAAATTTTTTTTTAAATGTGGAACGAGTCAGTGATCGTTCAAATTTGGCGGATTTTTTGACCCTTTCGCAAGTGGCGCTACAAGCGTCGAAAAGAGGAACAACGCACCACAGCATTAGGCACAGCTTCTTAAAGTGCTGCTTTTGAACCAATGAAAATCCACGTTTGTTGTTTGCATCGCTGCAACAGCTTGTAAGCGCTTTTCTGATTAAACATCAAACCGCTTTCCGTAACGATTCGTCAGAATAGAGCCGAGTGAGGCCAAAAGGCCGTCGAACCCAGCAAACCATCGTCGTTTGACCGCGAAAGATAGACGACGAAAAGAGAATAACTCGACGACTAAACACCGACATTTAAATTATCGGTGGGCCATTGGGATACCCATCGACGAAGTACAGACGGTGCCAAAAACAAGGGCTCGGATCGATGCGAAATCGGTGAAAAAGGGGGGGCCCGAGGGGGCCACCGGGGCGGCGGAAGATGGTGGCCCGCCTGCTCGTGGGGGCGACGAGTCTGCTGCTGCTAATGCTCATCATCGTGATGCCTGCTGCACGAGCCAATCTCAACCTCTTCATAGGACCCGACGAAGTGAAGAAGCTGCTGGGTAAGTTGATAAAAATCACCTCGGACGACGTTTTTTAATGTTTCCATGCTCGACTAGGTGTGCGTTGGTGGTGTTTTATTTCTTTGTTGGTTTTGTGACGAAGATGAGTCGTCTTGTCGTTGGCGGCCGTCATGGCCGTCGCGTGGGCGAAATGAAGTTTTCGAAGGAGGAGTGGTAAAACGATTTGGTTTTTGGTTGTTTTTTTTTTCTCACGTGCGTTTGGTTCGTCGTCTGCGTCGGTTATAATAAGAGTTGGTGTGTATTCCGCGTTACTGTATTCTCGGAATGGGGGTCGTGTTGATACGGGAGTAGCTTGTGCGTTGTGTCAAGATGTTGTAGTTGAATTTATTCTTTTCGATGATTTTGTTTTTTGGTAGTGTGATCAGTTGATGTAAAAAAATGTATAGAAAAGCATAAAACGTAATATATAATTATATATATTGGAGACGTAAAGTGTGTGCGTGGGTGGACGAGGTCATTGACTTTGACCAGACGTTTTCTAATCGATCAATGGTTTCAAGTATACCGTAATTCTCAATCCCCAAAGGAAAACTGTGGCATGTCAGCAGAGATATAAAAATCGAGTCAATTTTAGATCTTCACTGAAACATGAGCAATTCCATCGAAACATCCTACAATTTAGACAAAACATGACTAAACTTCATTCTGAATGTTGACACCAATGGATTTTGATGACAGTTAAAGACATTCAGAAAGTGACAGCTTATCATTTCAGCAGTACATACTGCACTAACTTAAATGTTGGGCATACTAATCATTAGTTAATTTGGGCTGGTATGATAAAAATAAGTTAAATAATTTACCCCACCGACTGGGTAGCATAAAATAGCTCATCACATCAACAACGTTTTGTCTCTCTCCTAGAGGCTTTATCAGATTAAAAAATTGAAAAATGAGATTTCTTTCCTATGTTCTTCATCTGTTTTTTAACTTGATAAAGCCTCTAAGTGAGAGGCGAAACGTTCGTGTGAGAGATTTTATGCTACCCTGTTGGTAAGGTAAATTATTTTAGGCACCTTATTGTTATTGTGTGGTTATGGATAGGAGACTGTGTTCCGTTGACGTATTGAATGTTATCAAATTTAAAATGTAATTGCTGTCTCTCCAACTGGTAGATGAGATGTCTGAAAATTATTTTTATAACTATAGGTGGTATATGCAAAAGACACGCTGTACAGTTTGGTATTTAGTTTTCAGACCAAAGTTTAACTATAGAATGTCTGCCAAGATGCTGATAATCCATAGTTGTGTTAGTAAAATTAATTATTTTGATTTAAGTAATCTTTAGTTTTCTCATAACACGATAGGTTGTGTGAATGTCAACGATAAGATTTTTATTGTCATTTTGAATCTAAATCCAGTTTCTAAAAAAGAATCTCAAAAGATTGATCTAGTCATGGTAAAATAGTATTACCATGGTCTAGTATAGAATAGAATAGATATATTGATCTAGTGGCTGCTGACATGTGAATGTTTCCAAGATGTTACACACAAAGGTATTGAACATCATGCCACAAGAAGAAATGATAAATGATTGGTACATCATCATTTTGTTTTTTGTGTGTTGGTTGGAATTTTCTATGACTATTGAGAGAAGTTTGCCAAAGAAAAACAAGGCTCATCGAGTGATTGTGGGTGGAAAAGAACAGGGAGCCGATGAGAGAAAGGCGCAGAGTGAGTCATCGTGTCACAGAGAGGCGTCAGTGTGGTGGTGAAAGAGGAAAAGGAACGACCCCACCTCAGAAATGAAAATCGAACTCCCAACAACCACAGAAGGGCCTTTTGTAGATCAATGCAAGAAAAACCGAGTGGAATAGATTATTATTATTATTATTATTATTATTATTATTATTATTATTATTATTATATAGTTTTTCTTCTTTTTTCATCTCGGTAGTGTTCATGGTTGTAGAATTGAAAAGACTTGGACTACTAGACTAGACCACCTGTTTGCCCCATCTTGTTAGCAGCAGTCTTGTTAGCGAGAGAAAGTCTGTCGCCTCAGGGCCCAATTGCCCCCCTTTCGGTAGAGAAAAAAAAAAGTGTGGAACTGCTGATTGGACTGTTCGACGAAGGTCAAGACATGGAAATGTGATGAAAAACGACCAGATTGAGAGATTTGGGGTTGTGTATTTTGGGTCCGGTCCAGCCAGAGATAGTAGATGGAATGCTCTGTCTCGATTTCTTTGGTCAACTTTTGGACTGTGGAAGTTCCAAAATAGAACAAAAAACTGTAGTGGCCTTGGAACGCTTCCTTTTCCCCTTGTTGCCGATGGCGACAGACGATCTCGTTCATCACTCAGAAATAGGATTTTTTTTATGACAGACCTTAAACCCTGTCATTTTCTTTGTCGTTTATTTTTTTGTCAACTCTGGAAGGATAAAGATTATCATTTATCACAATATGTTGGTAATACTTAAGAGTAGCGAACGTCCAACTACTGTTGCTGATGTGCAACAGTGGTTATAGCGTTTGGATGTTGGAACTTTTGGTTCAAGATCACTCTGTTTATGCCAACACAGTTGAACTTACAAGTTAGTTGAAGAGCCTGGTTGTAAAAGGGTGTCAAGTAACATTTTTTTTGTCAAAAATGACCTAGCTCTAACCTAAAAGCATTTTTCGAAGGTGCTAGGTAGGTATAATTCTACCTTCTTGATGCGTAATTTTGAGCAATAAGATATTGGTACAAAAAGTGCAAAGTAGCTTATAAACAGCAATGCAAAATTCAGATCTTTAAACACGATTTTTTGGGAATTTAAATATTACTTAACAGAAATTCTTCATGGAGATCTGTTTGTATTAAATTTTAAATCCTGCACCCATAATGAAAAAACAAAAATCTCTCTTACCTTACTGCCTCTAGGTGCACCACACACCGAACAAACCACCAACGTTTCGCGTTTTGTCACTTGAAAAAGCCTTTCGAAAACAAGGCGAAACGTTGGGTGTTGGTTTGGTGTGTGCACCTAGTCAGTAAGGTAAGCCGGATATCTGTTTTCTTATTGATAGTGTTTTTTCATTATCCGTTGACACGCCAGTAATAGGAAACACTGGTTCCTGGAGGAAAACGTTTGATAAAAGAACTTCGGGTCTTGGTAAGAGTTGTTTAATCTTCAAACAACAAACTGATGACGTTTATAGTTTTCGCTCACCAAAATTTGGTTTGTGAAGAATCAGAGGCTGCATGATTTCATCAACATGCATCTGACTACCGTATGGTGGATTGAAAGAGGATTTAGGTAGCCATTGTTTCTAGTGGTTTTCTCTCTATTGATGGTTTAAAACCAGAACCAATTTGGAGGTAGGAATAAATTGTAACGAAGAGTGTGTTGTGTAGGTTCCCCATTTTTTCGGTGGGGATGACCAGAACGAAAGCCGTGACATCGGCAAAACGACCCGGAGGCGAGATTTTTCTCCCCCCAAAACCCGACACCCTGGGCTTTTGGTAGTGGGGAAACGCACCACATGGAGCAATGGGTTTTTTTTTTAGGCGGGGGGGGGGGGTCTAAAAGAATAGAAAGGGGTTACTTCTAAAGAGTGGACAACCTTTGTGTTTCGATGGTGGCGCATGCACGTGGTAGTACCACGTAGGGTGTTGTTCCGAAGCTTTTGGGGTTACAGTGCAAAATTGTGTCCCCCTAGTCTATTGTCAAGGAACAAGAAGAAGAAAAAAGGAGATGGATGGTCTCTCCTTTCAATTTTCGGATGGGTGCAGGCAGGAGGACCCTACAAGTTTGGTCATGGTGGATTCAGTTTTCACACATTTAACTCGACAGTCTGCTACAGCTACAGCTTTCACGCACATCCAGAACGTTTTTGATTTGGCATGTTCATTTTTCATTTATAGGAATATGCAATTTTATGATGTACGTTTGCTAAAGTGCACGAATTAGATCATTTGCGTTCCATTGACAACGTGCTGAACTTAGTGAGAAAAGCACGTTTTCAAGCGATATAAATAAGATTAATCAGCTTATTTTTATATAGATGTATGTAGTAGTGTAGGTGTGTCAATGAATAGAAAACAGCTGAAGCCCTTTTCACAAAACATGGTATTTACATTGAGGTGAAGCTGGAGTAAGTTAAAGGTTATTTGTCCATATTAAAAATAAATTCAGAAGTGAACAAATTCGACTTTTAGATTCATCCCCACACAGGGTGTTTTTTTGGTGGTGTTTGTGGTCTACAACTCCTTTGGTTATGGTTATATTATTTCATTATGGGATTATGAATGCAGGGAGTAGTTGATTGATCTATTCCTTAATGTTTACGGATCACCAAAGTTTGTTGTCTGTATTTTTCTGAATGTCTATAACTATAACCGAACCCTATAGACGTTCATGTTATGTATAGAATAGACCTGGGTGTCTCTCCTATAAGTCAATGTTTCGAATTCGCGAGTAAATGGGGTTTTTGTTGTAAGTCGTGGAATGCGGATTATTGTTTGCCTATCCTATTACGCTCGACACTGGAAAACATCGATTATTATATGGAACATGGAGGGGACGTGGCGACCATGGTTGGGTTGATCAATCGATCGATTTGGGTGTCTCCTCATCCAGCCTAACGACAGCAGCGGGCGGCGGCCCCTTTGAAGATTTTTCCGACTGGCAACTCCTGTTCACGTTATAACTCCTGTGCAACTTAGTCACCATGTTCGACACGACGAAAAACTCATTATTTTTCAAGCCCTTTGCACGGGGGTTCACATCATCCCGTACCTCTTGTTGTGATTAACGAAATTCAAGAGAGAGAAGGATACCGTGCCTCTGGGATGCAGATTTAATTTACCGCTTCGTGTATTGAAGTTTACATTTTCTAGTCGAAGTGAAATGGGTGGGGAGGTAGAGGTTCGTTAAGGTATGGAAAAAAAAGATGGGGGGGGGGGTTTGCTGCTGGCTGAAGAAGGAAACGCACAAAAGTTGTTGGCTGAGAAATGTCGACCATCTGAAATGTGGGTATTTTCCACAAGTACATTAAAAAATGCGTTTCAAGTATGCTCTTTATGCATACTGGCATATAGCGTCCACCCTATTGGTTTTTAATTAACAGCATATAGGCAGTGACACTCGATACACTAAGACGAATACATAAACACCTCATTCATCAAACTACCATCGAGGAGTCTTGTTTTTGTAGCTATGCACAATCATTGTAATCTGCCTTATTGGGTTTTCATTGATGCCATATCGTCAATGTCACTCGTGAGAATAAGACGGACCCGTGGACACCTCATTCATTCAAATCCATTGAGCCATTTAGTCTGTAGGAGGGTCTAAAGAATAATAATGCATATATGTAGCGTCCGCCATATTGGTTTTATAGTGATGCCATTAGCCAGTGTTACTCGGTAGACTAAGACAACTTCACAGACAACCTCATTCATCAAAATCCATCGTAATTTTGTTTTTATGTATAAAAACTCACAAGTAAAGCTAATATAAAAAAAAGAATGACTTTCACGTGGGGCAAAGAGAGAAAGATGTATACCTTTGGATTATTTTTTGATAATCTTTTGGATTATCGAAAGTAATCTATGAAAGTGAATTTTTCAGATTGTGTTGATGTTGATGTCGGATTAGCTTTGTAGTTGGATAAACTTTTGGGAATAGTGTCACTATGGATGTATCTCAGCTATCTATAATAGTGTACTTTTACATTGGTACAAAATTGATTTTTGAAGAGCTTTTAAATCCAGAAGAAGAAAAAAAAACACAATTTTCCTGGAAACAGTTTTTTTTTTTTAATATTCATTTGACAAGACACTTTGTATGTAAATGTGTGGCTTTGTGAGAGTGCTTCTCAGTAGGAAATAATAAATTTTGAGTCTTTAAAATAACATATTTAAAAATCAGCGATGATGCGTCAGAGCCTCTTATCTCAAAATTGATTAAAAGTGGAGATGAGACGTTTTGGAAATAAGCTCTTCGTTTGTTGGCCAATTGCTAGGCCAATAAACGTTCAACCAATCTGGTCATTTTAGCCAGTTTAGTGTACAACTAGGATTGGCTGAAATTGGGTTACGGAGATATTTCCTAAAGGCTTTCTGTTCTGACGTGCACTTTTGGTGTGGCAATTTGAGCTTTTTGTGGATTTTGTTGACAACTGTGATGCTAACTTCTTGCCAACAAGTTTTCATTGGTTGGGCATGAAGCTGGCTTTCAGTTGTTTACAAATTGCTCGAATGACCACACCAAAAATTGTGATTGGGTGATTGTTATGTTCTTGTTAAGAATAGTATCGAAGCAAACTAATTTCTCGGACGTAGGACTGTTTTTGTTAATACTGTACTTTGATTTTATTGTTCTTTATGTTTGGTAATATTTTTCAAAAAAAAATTGTTTGATCGAGTGGTAATGAAACTTATTAACACACAAGGACTTTTTGACATTCTGTGTGATAGAATGGTTTTACTTGTTGTCATTTCAGGTCTGCCATCAGAGTTGTATTACGTTCGTGAGGGTGTTGTGAATGCCTATGCCATGCAGTTTTCCGTTTTAGTACCAGCCCAAATCCGTGAACTACATTTTGTTTGGCAAAACTTGGACCAGGCACAGGTGAGTTTTTCAGTATCCCTGTTATCCGGTTAAACTTTCATGACTTTGCAATAATCTAATTATTTTGTTCAGCAGATGCCTTACTCCGTGGGCTTCAGTGTCAGCAACCTCGAAGCGTTGGGACCACCTCAACTGAACATAACGCGTCGCGGAGTTGTTCCTCAAACTGTGAAAGGTGCTACATTTATCAACAATGGCATTGTTTGTCGTTGTCAGGGGTTGAAATTTCATGCTGGCTTCTTTTTTGATGTTAGTGTTCCGAGTTTCGTTGCCTTGCACCGGTCGTGTCACAGCCGAAGTGGAACTCACTTTGCAAATGAACTTCACCATCTCAGTCAACAATGTCACAGTGCTTAACTTCAAACGAAGAAAAATTTGTGTCCGAGGTAAAGATTGTCAAGAGCAAAGGTGTGTCGTGCGGAATGTCGGTGTTGGCTCACTCGTCGATTAATTTTCTTTTGCAGAAGATAGTGCTCCAAGGAACGACTCGGTCACAACTGGTAGGTACTCACTTGTGGAAGAGGTGACAAGCACCCTCCTACGAAACTCAATACCTACCTGTGAAGCGTTTGTTGTATAATGTAAGTCGGTCATCTTTTTCAGGCGTTGCGTCTCATTCCAGCGAGCAGGTTTACGCTATTGTAGGCAGCTTGTTCGGTGTGGTGCTTCTAGCCGCCATCGGTGTCGGTATTTACTGCGCTAGAACCAACAAAGCGAGGAGAAATGTTGCCGCTATGCAGTGAGTTGGTCGATACATTTTGTTGACAACTGTTCAAATGGACAAAGGGGATGGGTGATGGAACTGATTTAGATTTTGCAGGGAACCCAGAAGTCAGGAGTTCTGTCACCGAGCGCACACGTTTCTACGGGTGGACACGCCCAATAACGCTAGTTCCTCGGGAAGTGAGTGTTTAAATCCATCCTTCAAACACAATGCTCGTTTGACCAACGAAGGAACATACGATTCAATGACAATGACAGGTTATTCAAGTATTCGCCGTTTTGCCCCTGCTCAAACGGTGAATGGCCTCCGATCGTCGGAACTGACGGATCGGATGTCGGAGATCTCCGTCGACAAGAAACGAATCGAGCTGAAGGAGATTCTTCAAGAAGGTGAGTCGATGTTTGTACGAGAGGTATTTTATTTTAGACGTCCTCTTTACACTTGTCCAACTATGTGTCTGTCGCAGGAACGTTTGGTAGAATCTACCATGGCTATCTAGCAGCAACGGAGGATGACGATGCTCGTTCCGGAGGGCAGAAAGTTGTCGTCAAAACAGTCTCAGGTGACTTTTTGTGAGCTTGTTTTGGGGAAGTATAGAAGTACAATTCTTCATTGACGTTTATTTTGAAAAGATCAAGCATCGCAGACACAAGTAGGACTTCTCGTTGCTGAAGGGATGATGATGTTTGGTGTCGAACATCCTCACATTCAGAGTGTCCTCGCCATCTCCCTGGAGGACAAACAGCAGCCCTACATTATCTACCCGTCGGCTGTGCATGGCAACTTGAAAAGATTCCTGCAAAAGTGTAAATTTTCTCCCGAGGGTCACGCCCACGTAAGTACCAACGACAACATGTCGAATTCATCACCGATGGATGAATTTTCATCACCGACTTTGTTTTTTTTTTGGCTAGGTGCTACTAACTCAGGAGTTGGTTGATATGGCCGTCCAGATTGCCCAAGGGATGATATTTCTTCACAAGAAGAGAATCGTTCATCGTGACTTGGCCACACGAAACTGCGTGTAATTTGAAATTGGAATTCGATGTCCCACTTTGTATCACTGCAAGTGTTTTGTCAATTTATTTATTTTTTGTCATTTGTAGGATGGATCAGTGGTTGCACGTCAAGATCACCGACAATGCTTTGGCACGGGATCTCTTTCCCAATGACTATCACTGTTTAGGTGACAACGAAAACCGGCCCATCAAGTGGCTGGCACTTGAGTGCCTCGTGACCAAGCACTTTTGTCCTGCCAGTGACGTGGTAGGTTGGCTCGAACCTCGTTGCCATAGCGCTGCGTACTAGTTTGTAAGTGCATCTACGACTGTTTTGTTTATTTGACAGTGGGCGTTTGGAGTTGCCTGCTGGGAATTGATGACGCTTGGCCAACAACCTTACACTGAAATTGATCCTTTTGAAATGGTCGCTTACCTCAAGGATGGTTACCGCCTGGCACAACCGGTTAACTGCCCCGACGAATTGTGAGTTTCTTTTAGTTTTGCATTTTGAAATTTTGTCACCGATTATTTTACCATTGAATGGTGGAACACGAATTGCTTTTAACTGTAGATGAATTCGTGTCGATCAAGGTCTTTTGAGTTTTTATTGTGACCATGGAAATTCAAAATTGTACTTGTAGATTACTATGCTAATCGGAGATCATTTACACTTGTTAATATAGCATCTTCATGTTTTGTTTTGTTTTTTTGAACTTTAATTTTTGTTTGTTTTTGTTTGTCTTTAGATTCACGCTTATGGGGTATTGTTGGGTGGTTAATCCTGATGACAGGCCTTCATTCGTCCAACTGTCAAGCTATTTGAAGGATTTTTACACTGCTCTCGGTCGCTACGTATAACGGAAATGTAACCCATGATCTGCTAGTCTGGATTCCAAGAGAGTATCGTGCCATCGATGGAAGAGCGATTGGCGAGCATTAACCATAGACTGGTCTTCGTCGCACTGATTGTCGAGAGATGGAAGTGAGCTAGGCATGCAAAGAAAATTGACATACCAAAGAAAACTACATTTTCATAGCACTCTCGACATATCATCTTTGCTGCAAGCTTTGTACCTATTGCGTTAGCTGATGCTTGGCAAAATCTGAACCTAGTCAACGACGGGGATTGCGGGATGAGGTGACGACAGGTCGATGGCAATGGAACGACGTCGTTCCTTTGAACTCGGAAGTGGACAAACCTGATGACTTCACTAGTCTCTCGAAAGTCTCGAAGTCGGTCGTTTCGTAAGGATGAGGAACGAGTTTTGGACAAATTTTTTTGAACGAGATGCGTAGAGTGTTTGCGAGGCTACTCGGCGACGCATCCTCCTTGCGGTGGTTAGCGTTGGCTGGGTGTGAAAGTGCCAAGACTCGTCAAAGTGAGATTAAGTTATTCCTGGATTGTAAATATGTTCACTTTCTCAATCATTTGTGTACGTTAGTTATTTCACAGCATGGTGCTTTGCCATCAATAAAAAAAAATTTCTGCCAACATGAATCGTCAACTGATTGAAAATAAGTAAGTATACGGCGTATCGTATAGGATAGTGTGATAAATAGAATTATTAAAGAATTTAATAGCTTTGGTTCGCTCTATAAAATTATATTGAATTTTGATATGAAAAACAATTTAAATCTTAACCCTTTATCAACTTGCCTTCCCCCCCCCCCCCCATTAAGATAATTTTATACGTTTAAGCCTCTACTGTGGTGGACATCGTGTCATGGTACATTGCGGATGTTTCTGGATTTTCACTACCATTCAAATAGGTGATTGGTTCTATAGTGAATGCACTTTATAATTTTAATCCAATCCAATATTTAAGTCAGTGTTAATCCTCGATGGCTAAATAGTGTTACGCATCGATATTTAATGCTAAAAAAAATTGGTGGTGAACAGCGTTGACGGATGAAGCGGAGCAAAATGAATTTTGACCATGGCAAGTCTGCCAAGAAGTGGTTTAATCTTGAATAGTTAGTATGAAATTTTATAACTATATATACAAGGCATTTTTTAGATTTTCGTGTTGTGTCTATGCAATTCTATTTTGGTACTTGTAGGTTTGCATTGTCAACGTGCTTGTGGGGCTAGTGTTTTTAGCGAATCTTGTCTCTATAGAATACTAGTTAAGGCAGGTTAAACAAAACAATTTTTTAACTAACTTAAGCTAATAAACATACCTATTGATGCCGTAGTTTAGATTAGTTAAAAAGTACTAGCGCCACAAGCGTGTTTACCTTCCAAACCGGCAAAAGGACATTCAACTATTTTAAAACTATCTAGAAGTAGACCCATGTTGTAGCAGGGGATCAGGAGGGTGATATTTGGTGTTAATAAGGCGTACTTTGGATTGAAATATCGATTGTTAACCATTTATAGTGTCATTTATTCAGTTTAATATTTCAACTATTGGCTTTCAAATCTTTTCAAAAGTACAGTTATGTTCGTTTTATTATAACAACAATAGGTAAAAGTAACTTTAAAAAAAAAACAAACCCGCGCGTTTAAATTTATACATTATCGAACCTTTTTTTTTATAGAAGTTTTTAATTGAACTTGGAAGTAAAAAAACTTAATTTAATCTTTAATCTAATCTGTGAAGCCACAAAAACTAGGCCCGTCCCTTATAACGGAAACTCGACTACGCATGCCCTGTTGGCAGTTGCTGCGGCTGTTGACATTGGGATTGGACTACGCGCCAACTGGTGGTGAGCGGTTACTTCAAACGTCAACGCCACAATAACAGA
The DNA here is from genome assembly GCA_034695005.1 of Cryptops parisi. Taxonomy (NCBI): domain Eukaryota; kingdom Metazoa; phylum Arthropoda; class Chilopoda; order Scolopendromorpha; family Cryptopidae; genus Cryptops; species Cryptops parisi. The sequence continues at coordinate 57,260 of JAQIWH010000048.1, read as the reverse complement.
CAGTCGTTTTTTGAATGGTGGTGTCGTAGAATGGTGAACGACCAGCAGCCAAGCCCTGTCGGACTGTTTTTCGTCATCGAAACAACGAGAATGTGACCCAAAAGTGGATGGATCCGACGAAAGGGAGGCGAATTCAACGAATTCAGCAGGTGAGACAAACAATGAAGCTAATCGCAGGTACTCTATGTAGGTGACTGACTGAGTGAGCACTTGTTACTTAAGGGGGGGGGGGGACCACCCTATTTTACTGTACACTACTAGAAGCCATAGGTGTTTTTTATTATCATACATAATGTGACACCCATTAGCAGTTGGTCATTGAACGATTTGATGTCAAACTATACTTCCATGTTACGATCCTTTGTCATTTAACTGGTATTTGATTTTATATGTGATAGGTAACAGAATAATAATAATGCCAAGTATAGCCACAGGCTATGTATGTATGTACCTGTGTTGTGGTCATAAACCACAGTATAACACAAATCTAACAAAACAGGGTACAGTATGAATAGATTTCATATTCGAACAACACGTTACCATAATTGTCACGTCATTCATTTATATGTATATATATGAACCCAATAATTTATTCTGTATTTATTTTAGAAAAAAATCTAACACTCAGAAATGATTGGATTTGCATTTCAGAAACTATGTCAACCTAGGTAATTTCTAAATTTGTAGTATAATCTATTGTGTGGTTGTTGTTTTTTCCCCCCGATTTAGGTTCGTGAACAGTCTCGCAGTATCGCCCAGAGAATAAGAGAAGAAGTGAAGATCCGCCAAGAGAAACAATATTGCATCGACGCCAGCGTTCGACACGTAAGTGACTATATGATGAACGGTTTTCTAACATTTTTGGCATGTTCACACATTTTGCTACCTTTCAAAGGATCGCCATCCTATTTTACATAATAGATAGCATCAAATAGATAAAATAGGGATCACTGTTTGTTGATCGTGTTACAGGTTACAGAATTGGCGAAAAAGCAAGCTCATCTATCGACGTTGGAAACTCAATACTCGAAATGCTTATCTCAAATCGGGGCTGGTCATAAATTGGCGTTGGAACGAGTAAGTTGGCGATGGATGGGTTTTGTATACAGTCCGAGAATGATATCAGTTAGAGACTCGTGATTTCCAACTTAGCTTTCTTCGATAAAAAATCGCCAAGAAAAACTCGACTCATTTTCGAAAAAAGAAGAAGCCCGTGGAAAAATTGCATCACAGAAGGTGCAAAACACTTTCCACGAACGGCAGTTTGCATCACGACAGGTCCGACAACATTTTGACGACTTGTCGGTGAAGCAACGAATACACGCCGCCTGCGTTTCTTCTCAGAATCCACGTTTTCCCGTGGATCGGCTGCCATTAAGTAGGTTACTGTTGGCAATAATGACGTGCTATAATTATAGGAGTGTGATTGGAGTTTTCCTTAGTTGATCCATGTTTACTTAGTAGGTGAAGAGCGTAATATGAATCACCACATTGACAATGAAACTGATTATTCTCTCGACACTTCCTGGGTGACGACGAGACATTCGCATCATCGTACGAAGAAAGAGGAAGCTTCGGGTTTGGACGAACGGTACACTTGGAACAGTCACAGTCGGTGGCCTGTGCTTTAAAATCATCCTAAACACATTTCCTCAACCATTAGGTATCCGAATAATTCGGCTACCGGTTCGGCCAATAAGGAAAACAAACAAAGATCAACCAATAGGGCTAAGAGTAAGAAAATAAGTTACAATGTGCGCAGAGCGAGTATTAACGGGAAGAAGATGAAACGGCAACGGTTTCGTTTGGAGGGTGGATCGACGAACGCATCGTCCACAAAATCTGTCGACGATGACCACGATGACGACCAGTTAGCTTCCGAAGAAGTACACCCTATGTTTGTGTCTTATGGGTTTATTCCCGAATTGAATTTTGAGATAAATTTTCAAATTTTGTTTCAGATCAAAGCATTTCAAGTGACAAGTAAGAAAAAAGCGTTTCACGTTGAGAAACCAAATAAAAGTTCGTTACGCGAGCATCGCACGAACGCAGCTCAATTCACAAAGGCATCTGAGAAGATTGGATCTTTAATGGTAAGATATCTCACAATGTTGTTACCAAGATAAAAACTAGTTTATTTATTTATTTAATTAAATAAAATTTTTTTTTTTATGATTAGCACAATAAGCGACCCGATCTAGAAATTGCACTTGGTTATGACGATCTGTCATGGGATAAAATGGAGGTGACGATTTTTTGTGATTTTAATTATTTTTATCGATGATTTTATAACTATTTTATAATTAAGTACTTTAACTATAAAAAAATATGCTATTTTATTAAAATTTTTTGACTAAGATAGCGGTGAATTGATATTGTTACCCAGCGTAATTGTTGACTTGAAATTAATAGGATTGTATGAAGTCGAGCAAAAAACAAACGGAGTTCTCACTACCTCCACAAGCTGGTATGTTAAGGTTATCATTTAATGACTATTTATTTATGGCATGACACATGTAATTTTTGGTGTGGCAAGAGGAGCAATTTTTGGTGTAGACAACTGATTTCAGCTTGTACAACCCATGAAAACTTGTCAACAAGAAATTCACGTCGCAGTTGTCAACAAATTGTTTCACTTGCCACACCAAAAAATTCTGTTGATGGTTTTCCAGAATGGTAATGTGGAATTTTTATTTGTTGGACAGTTGGAGATAGATTATCATGGGGCAAAGACACTCGCCAATCGGATTTAAAGACCCCTAAATCCTTCGATGAACATGCTGTTCATAACATACAACGATGCAGGTGAGCAAACTTGTACCTGGACATAAACTGATATTTCTTTTAAAAATAGGTTCCGCAATAATTAATTGTATGTACCATTTTCTTGTTGGTGAAATTTAGCGATGAGCCATTTCGTGTCTCAAAAATTAGTTCAACGCTTTCCAACATTTACGGGTACGATGCATCACCGTGCCTTACGCCTCCATCCAGAAGCGAGTTGGATCGATGTTCGTTAACGTCGCAAGATTCCAGTTGCAGTAATGCGACATCTGACAAAGCGTCGTCACCCTACCCGTAAGTTATATGAATGGTTTTTTGTGGATATGGTTTTCAAATTCTGAAAGGTATATCCAAACAGCAAGAATACACCGTTGTTAATGGAGAAGTTCTTCGCTCGGCGTACGCCTCGTCGACACGACCAGGAGTCGCTCGGTTCATCTTGCTCCACGATGGGTTTCTGCGGAAGAAAATTTTTCAACGATCCATTCTTGCCCTGTTCGCCGAGCCCTGTGAAGTTTGAAAACCAGGAAGAAGAATTCGACGTTCTTTTGGACCAATTGCAGTATTCGAACGAACAGCTCGCGAAGAATTACGAAGAGATCAACGACATCAAACAAAAGGAGCTCGATGTGCTCCAGCAACTGTCGGTGCTCAGGATGAGCAGTGCCAGGGGACCCCCTGTGACGTTTGGACGCGGGATGAATTCGACGCCTCACGAACTGAGCACCATCTTGGAAGCCGACAGCAGCAACAGCAGTCAGTCGTGGTCGATGCGAGAAAACGCTTCGTTCGGCAGTGAAAAAGGTGCACCAGTAGCGAAGATGAATCAGGTACTAAACGATTTTGTAGTTATTTTCACTTCATGCTGCAAGTGGAATTAGTTTTGATTTGTTTATTGTCATTAATTTATTTAGCAACAAGCTGGGAAAAAGAAGTTTTTCAAGGAACCTTGGGAAATGCGTTCTCAGTCATCGAGCAGCACTCCCACGTCCAAGGTAATCATTTTCTTTTCTAATTACGATAAGGATGCAAACGGATATGACAACTTACATTTTGAGTTTCTAAACTTCAAGTTACTAACATTTATAAGCATTGCGCCAATGTAAAATTACCAAAAAATAGGCTATGGACATTGACAGTAATGCGTTGCAATTCCAGGCGCTTCTTGCGTTCAGCCCGATCAACAGGAAAACGGCATCTCCGAGACCCGGCACACCCAAGCGAAGTCCTTTAGTTAGAAAGCATGCGTGCTGCGTAAGTGAACCAAGTCCAGATCTGAACATGTCCATCAGCGAGTCGCTGCGTTCTTTTGAATTACACGAACTGAGTGCTTCGTCCGACAAGGGGACACCACAGTGAGTAAACCCATGGCTAAACATGTTATACGTTTAGCCATGGTAAACCTAACTGTGCACGTACCTGCCAAAACACCTAATTAAATTTTTCCAATTACATGGATACTAATGTTCTTTTTTTTTTATACAAATATATAAAAATACAAATTAAAATATACATTTTAAATATTTTATTTCATCTGTATCAATTTCATTGTACAACCAATTAATCTTCCGCCTTCTGTGCTTCTGTTTTGCCACCTCGTATTCTTCCAGTTCGTCGAGCAGCAATAAGACCAACCTATGGAGAGACACAGACGTGTGATGAGCATAAAAACGTACTACGCCTACTTTCAAGTACGGAATGCAACTTGCCTTGCGACCAGCGGAAGCATCTCTGCGGACGGTCGAAGCTTTACCAATATGCTGGTGATTACCACCACCGTGAGGATGTTCAACGGGATTCATAGCCACACCACGGACCTTGGGCCAGCAGTTGCGTTTCACCTTGTACTTGTGATAGGCACGGCCTGCTTTCAGTATGGGCTTATCGATACGACCACCACCAGCAACAACACCTAGACAAGCAATCCATCCACGGTAAGTGACACGCGGTTTCTCGATTAACAGCGTACACAATCTTAACGGTGGAGTGAATACTCACCAACCATGGCACGATTGGTGGAGGGAATGACCTTTTTGGAACCGGATGGCAGCTTGACGCGGGTCTTTCTGGTCTCCAAGTTGTGGGAAATAACGGTGGCGTAGTTTCCGGAGGCTCTGGCGAGAGCACCTCGGTCTCCACCTTTCTCTTCCAAGTTGCAGACAATGGTACCTTCGGGCATGACACCGACAGGCATGACATTGCCAATTTGCAGGGAAGCTAACGATCCAAAAAGTTCACGTCAGTCATCGTCGTTATCTCATCGAGTGATAAAGAGTCGACCATTGCCAGTCCGTACCTTTCTTTCCGCAGTAAACAAACTGTCCCGTGTACATTCCTTCAACGGCCAAAAACAGCTCCTTCCTCATCTTGTAGCGATAAGGGTCTCGGAACACGACGGTAGCTAATGGAGCACCACGACCTGGATCATGAATGATTTCCTGCCAAATGAAACGAATACTTGAGATTTTTTGTTTAGAACAACCCAAAAATGGGATAAGAGAAATCCAATAGTATTGCTCAGAAACAGCCTCTAAGATCTCTACATAAAACTTGTTCAAGATTTAGAATTCATCACAGCCACAAAAACCAAGAGCATTTTATTGAATAGTGGTGCCTACCCGAACTACTCCTTTGATGTAACCATGACGTTCGGCGAAATCCACTGCCCTCAGTTTCGGTGCTCCCTTGCGATGTTTAACGTGCGACCTGAAGACACTTCCCGCACCTTTCCTCTGACTTCTAATAACTCGTCCCATCTGAAACAAAGGATTATAGGTATAATATACATTTCTACGCAGGAACGCTTGACACAATGCACATGATAAGTACCCATACCATCACCCTCACGTAAATTTCATATAACTATAACAGGGTGTCCCACAAATCGAATGTTAAAACTGAGTGTGAACGTTTTTCGGGATAGTGTATTACAAAAGAAGGTACTTTCCTGATATAGCCAAGCCCAGTCTGATGTTGCTATTTGCTTTGTACTTGGTTTATTTTACAGGTTAGGTCAGAAAAAAACAAAAACGTATTAAATTATATTGTCTGCAAAATAAACCCATCAAGTACAAGCAAATAGCAGTATCAGACGGGCCTGGCTATAATAGGAAAGAATTAAGACATTAGGTGCAGTGGTGCAAGAAGCTCGGTCAATAGATCAACAAACGAGATGTTGCCTTTAAAAGCAAATGCCACTTAATTTCATCCCGATAACAAATTAAACGTTTACCATTACTTATAATGTGAGGCGCCAATGTTACAAATATCAACATTTCGTACTTTTTTAATTGTAAGAAAAACGGCAAAACACTTTACATAATCGCGTTTATCCAAAAATCGAACAAAATTTAAAACCAAAATACCTTTTTCAAAGATTAAATTTAATAACCAACGTTTAATTAATGCGAAATAAAAGTGGATGGACCGCGATTAAAGCGATGTAAAATACATACCTCTTCCAAACGTTAAAACGAACGTGGTCGTTTATGCTACAAAAATGGACGTCCTCCGGATGAAGACGGAAAAGGAAACAAAAGACTGGGTTCAGCGCAAAGGCGGATGAAAAATGAAGCTCCGGAGATAATATTATTTGGTACAGACTGTGGTAATGAGACGTCATCGCGTGAACTTTTTCAAACTTGTCCATCAAATTGTAATCCCGTTTTAGTTGATTAAATAAATTTTAAATGTCAATTTAAGAATTAATGACATGTTTACGTTACCCGAAACGGTACTTTTCAATTAAACGTTTCACCTCTCTAATGTTTTTATTTACTTGTACTTGATTATAAATTTAATTTGCAGGTTAGGCTAAGAAAAAGACACTTCATACGTTTTTTCCCTAACCTAGCTTGCAAATTAAACATTTTAAAAATTTGATTTAGTTTTTTTTACACATATCAATTATTGTTTTGTTTTTAATTCATTTTTTAATTTTTCTTAATTTTTTCCTCTGCTTACTTGTTGTTTCATTGTTTATTTGTCCTTGTAATTTGTCCATCATGTTTTGTGTAAATAAATAAATAAATAAATAAAATAAACCTACGAGCAAGTAGCAACCCAAGAGAGGTAGAGTAGGTCTAATCAAAATGCACTCTTGAAACTAAATTAATTTTTTTAACTCTTAGTTAACAAATCATACGGTACGGATATAATGGGGTGATCACCCATACTGTATTTGTAAACAATTTTTATGAATCAAAATTTTTTTTTTTTAATGATTCAAAACGTCTACTTAGTGGTTTAATTAATCATTAAATAGTTAATTTAATAGTTAAATTAACCATAATTTTGACTATCTTGTTAATATTATATTTATAAATAAATAAATAAATAAATATTTAATAAAATAAATTCGCATCATCTTTTTTTTTCAATATTTTTTTTTATGATATTTAAACAGCTACGTAAAATTAAAATGCGATTTTAAGTTAGTTTATTTTGACGTCATTTGGGAATGATAAAAAAAAATCACCGAGTGCACCAAATAGCAATCTTTTTCAAGTAATGTATTGCTAAAACTACAAATACAGATTAAAACTTTTAATTTTTTACTTCAAAATAAACTTAAATTAAATAAAAAATTAATAAAATTTTTATTAATTTTATCGAGAAAAAATGCAATTCATCGATTCCAAAAAAGTTGAATCTCGAAAGTATTTCCATTTCCTGTGACGACGCTGGAGAGGAAGCCGGAGCATCGGTGACGTCATCTGCCTTGTTATAAAAATCGCCGGTGTAGCTTTGTGACAGTTTCGAGTGCATCGCATGAACTTGTTTGGCAGAAGTCGATCCATCTAATTTTCAGCCGTGTAATATGAGTAATGAATCCAATCAGAATGGGAAGGGTCTAGAGCAGCAGGTGAGTTTCCCAAACACCATCTCTCGCCAAACGAGCTTGTTTTTTAAGAACAAAGATTCGAATCTTGAGAGGGCCGTCGGATAGTTTGGGTTGGAGCCGAGAAAATGGCGAACCTGTCGTTCGTCAGCCAGCCGGGGCATTGTGTTGATGCGAGGGCTAGACCTGCGCTCTGCCCGCTCGTCATCTCCCGGATTAGCGATACCTATTCCTATATATGGTTTCCAATCCACATTCCACCTAACTTAACGATCGTTGTATAGACTGGCCGAAATAACTCGCCACTTGGATTAGGCTTAAAAAGTAAATGCGAGGTTGGACCATCTGACCACCTCGTCGTCACCTTAATGACCACCACCATAAAAACCATTGTCTTTTCCCACGACGAGGAAAAAAAAATATAAAATTGACGATGGTCGCGCTTGAATGCAACTGGGGTCACAATTAACAAGTGGGGCAAGTCGAATGAGTTTTTCGAGTGAAAGTGAAACAATGGACAACATCCTGAGATCTTTCTGAGATACAATGAATGGCAGACCATTGTGCAAGAGTAGATGAGAAACGAGTCATAGAAAATTGTGATGGGTGAGACTAGATGTCTCATCCCATGTCTAATCATTACATCATTACTTTGATGTAATGATGGATGGAGTTTTTTTTATTAGTTTTGTTCAACTGTCTCGGCGGCTTTCAGAGATGGTTACACTTTTGGGTGAGATGTTGGTCGAAATTCTTAATCATCTTCAACTTTTACTTTCGTTTTCAGTTTGCTGGCCTAGACTTAAATCATAGTGGAGGTGGCGGACAGCCCCAGCGTTACATTCCTCCAGCACTACGTAATCGTCCACAACCTACTCGAAGCAACAATGGTGGCGGTGGCGTGAATTGGCAAGGACAGGGAGCGAGAAACCCCGGACCCAGTCGCCCCCCGTGCGATAAACGAGGTGAGGAAGATGGTAAATACACAATTTCAACACCCGGACGTAATACGAGCGTGTTCCTAGACTTCACTTTTTGAACTCACAGTTTCACGCTGAACACCGTGTCTAATGGTTGACCATATTTTTTAGATGCTTTTCCTAGAGCAAATGATAATTATGGCCGGTCAGCAGATCCGTATGGTAGAACCTACGGTATGAAACTGCTGGTGATTCAGAATTTTTAAATTTTTTTGGTCATGTTTTTAAAGTTAGCTTTACCGTCTTTCTAGGAGGTACCAATAGTAGGCCAAGAGGCGACTATAGCAATTTTGGAGGCCGTGGCCGAAATGTCAATACACGATCAGGAGGAGGCGGCGGCTATACTTCTGGGTAAATTTCATTGTTTAATTTTTATGGGATAGGTCGGCCTATGCTAGGTGTTAATTGACTGCGATTGGCTGTTTTGTAGTAACACCGAAGGATGGGATTCTCGACCCACCAATGAACGCTGGGATCGAAGCAACGATCGTTGGTCCGCCCCTTCCGACGATTGGACGTCGCTCATGCCAAAGAACGACAAGATCGAACAGTGAGTGTCGATTTCCCATTTCAACATGAAAATGAGCTGGCCTTTTAACTGACGCTTTGTGTTTTATCGTTACAGAGAGCTTTTTGGGGGTTCCAACACTGGCATCAATTTTGACAAATATGAAGATATTCCCGTGGAGGCTACGGGAGATAGCTGCCCTAAAAACATAGCTAGTGTAAGTGACGACCTATTGTGTCTTTGTTTTGGTTTCCGAGTTACACATGTCATACTATATGTTTCACATGTATGGTTTTTATAGTTTGATGAATGTCATTTGACCGAAATCATCAAACACAATATTGGGCTCACCAAGTATGACAAACCCACACCTGTACAGAAGCATGCCATTCCCATCATTTTGGGGAAACGAGATTTGATGGCCTGCGCTCAGACTGGTTCTGGGAAGACTGCCGCTTTTCTCATCCCCATCTTGAATCAACTGTACGAAATGGGACCCTTTTCTGCCCCTGTAAGTCAATGAGATCCGGACCAAGTGAAGCATTGCCGCTTTGGGTTGCAGCCTTTCTCACCATAATTTTTTTTTTGGTTGGACGCGCAGAATTCAGGCAACGGGAGGAGTTACGGTCGTCGTAAGCAGTACCCCATTGCCCTGATTTTGTCACCCACTCGAGAACTGGCCACACAGATATTCGACGAGGCTCGCAAGTTTGCCTATCGTTCGCGCGTCCGCCCCTGTGTTGTGTACGGAGGTGCCGACGTTGGGCAACAAATGCGAGAATTGGATCGTGGCTGTCATTTTCTGGTTGCGACACCCGGTCGTCTTGTGGACATGTTGGAAAGAGGGAAAATTGGCTTGGACAACTGCAGGTGGGGAAAGAAACTTGACAAGAGTTTGAACCGGAGCATTTGTTGTTTCCCCGGTTTCATGGGTTTTTTCAATTGACATCTTTGGAAATTGCAGATTTTTAGTGCTAGATGAAGCGGATAGAATGTTGGACATGGGGTTTGAACCCCAGATACGAAGAATCGTTGAACAAGATTCGATGCCCGGAACAGGAAAACGACAGACACTAATGTTCTCGGCCACTTTTCCTAAAGAGATTCAGGTTGGGCTTGGACCTGGTTTTGTTACTGAATCATGTGCTGCCTTGTTATGTATGGCGTGTTGTAACTTGCAACTTGATTCTTGGCAGATGCTTGCTCGAGACTTTTTGGACAATTACATCTTCTTGGCCGTCGGCCGAGTTGGAAGTACCAGTGAAAACATCACCCAGAAAATTGTCTGGGTCGAAGAGTCAGACAAACGATCTTTCCTCCTCGATCTTCTGAATGCAGCAGGCCTCGACAAACCAAGTACAAGTTTGTTTCCGATTACTGTTGGCCTCTTTATCCGTCAAAATAATGATATTTATTTTCCCGGTTATCGATGTTTGTTGCCAATGGAGTACAATAAAAATGTGGCTCGGCCCGCGTTTTCAGACTGTTTTTCGGTTCAATTTTTTGAGTAGGACCAGATTCCCTGACTCTGGTGTTCGTCGAGACCAAGAAAGGTGCCGATTCATTAGAGGAATACCTGAACAAAGAAGGTTATCCTGTGACGAGCATTCACGGTGACCGAACGCAGCGTGAGAGAGAAGAAGCTCTGCGTTCTTTTCGTACCGGGAGAACCCCCATTTTGGTTGCAACTGCGGTGAGTTGCCGTTTTTATCATTTCGGTGATTAAGTGAAATTTGTAGTAAAACCAATGATGCTCATGACATTTGAAATCTGAAAGAATTTATGTGGAATTTATTTTTTTTAACTGAGGTTTAATTTGGTGCAATTTTCGTACCCAATATTGTAAATAACGGCATTGTTTGGGTTGTTTGTTTTTTTCATGTGTGATTTTATCTTTTTTGCAGGTTGCTGCTCGTGGGCTTGACATTCCTAACGTTAAACACGTTATTAATTTTGATTTGCCTAGCGACATCGAAGAGTATGTTCATCGAATCGGTCGTACAGGCCGTGTTGGCAATCTAGGTAGGCCACATTTGCTTTTCAACAGATAACGCCTCATTGATGTCTGTGCTGTGTTGATCGTGTCGCTAAAATGTTTTGGTTTTTTGTTTTGCCTTGTAGGATTGGCCACGTCGTTCTTTAACGAGAAAAACCGCAACATGGTACGAGATCTAGTGGAATTGCTTGTCGAGACCAAGCAAGAAATGCCGACCTGGCTGGAGGGCATGGCAGCTGATATACGGCATCAACAAAGTAGCAGTAGAAGGCAAGGACAGAAACGGTGAGCGTTGATCGAATGACTTTTCGTTCAACTTGACTTAGTTTCTGCCAATTTGGTTTAATTTAGCCCGAGTTGTTTCAATTGGCAGCTTAATTAGTTGACCTTTGGTGGTGGTCCATGTTGATTGCTGTAAGGCTGGTTAGGCCAAACCAATTGACACATTCAAAGATAACATTTTCATCCATCCATCCATCCATCCTATCCATCCTACAGAAATTAAGATGGACCATACCCAAGGGTCGACTAATGAAACCTGCTAATTGATACAATTCTTACTGCTTTGAGCATGCGTCCATTTATTGTTAACTGTCACTATTTTTGGTTGTCGATGTTGTAGATTTGGAGGAGGATTCGGTTCACGGGATTATCGACAACAACCGAGAACGAGCACTGGCAGCGGACGCAACAACAACTACGCCAACCACCAGCCTGGTTACGGTTTCAACGCTAACCCGTACATGGGCAGCAGTGGGTACGGCGGATCGTCGTATGGTGGGAATTACAGTCAAGTTCCCGATTGGTGGAGTGGAAACTAGGTACGGTGGGTTTTTTTTTACGAGGGTGGGAAAGAGATGAGCGAGCGAGTTTAAAGAGGTTTTTGGCGCAGCAGCTCCAGGTGAACACTGTGATCCGAATTGTATTAAAGTCCAGAGACGGACAAACACCTGATGATTTGTTCAGGATAATGACGTTGTTTGTGGTACTGCATGCCCTCTGGTTGCTTGAGCGATGAGTTTTTCTTCCTCTGGTTTGTTCTGGGAGTGCTCCCACACCAAAAAAAATAATCACACAAAGAAAAGGGCGAGATGCTCTCGTGGAAGTAGGTAGCGTCGTCCATGCGAACTTTTTTAAAGTTCCACTGGGGGTTTATCAACAACTAAACGAGAAACGCTTCACACGTTAATTGTAATAATGTTGCAAGTGAGATCTAAGAAACATTCACGTTGTCTCTTAACGACAACATCGAACAAAAAAAAAAAATATGAAATAATAATAATAATATCCAGTTTATTTAATATTTCTTAGCGTATACTTGAAAATAGCGGCAGCGTTGTTGGTCGGTCAGTGGGTCGTCGAGACTTTTGAACAGTAAAACAATAAAAAAAAATAGAAACGGCCGGTTTCGTTGACGGTTGCAACGGATTCGGTACTACTTACTTACTTACCGAGCTTAACGACCAAATCACAGCGATTTTCAAAGCTACGGTCTCGGGGCCTGGTGCCACAGACGATGCTGGCTTTGAACACTTCCCGTTAGTTAATCGTGTCGGTGCACGAGAATTAGTGGTTCTGGTCACCATGCGGAAAAACAAAATGGTTGCCGTAATAAATGTTGCCAACGATAATCGGACGGTTGGTGGCGACGAGAAGATTTGTAGGTGAAAAAGGGCAGCATTTGCATGTTACATGGGAGCACCCTCCTAACTTTGGACAAACGTTTATTTTTACCAAGCAAACAGCTAACGCAGGACGTACATTATAATTAGCCACCCACCGTTGTTAACTGCGGGGAGGTTGTTGATACTGCATTTATTTTCTTTTCTTTTTTCCACTTTGTCATTATTATTATTATTATACGATGAAATTATTTCTTTTTAACTCTTAATCCTTATTTTTCTCATTTAATTTCTTCTTGAAACCTCCTCGATTGAGAGAACTTGCTATTTATTTATTCGTTTTCTTTGTTTTTCTCTTTTTTCTTATTATTATTATTTTTATTATTTTTGTTGTTTTGGTTTGTTTCTTTTGATTTTCCTAATCGTTATCACTAAAGAGCATCAGTGATAAAAGCCACTGACAATTTGGTCTTGAAATTTTAACTGCTTCGTGTTGTCAGGTGTCTCGAATCATGACTTTTTTAATTGAAAAAAAAAGAAAAGTATTAACCAAACAAAAAAATATTATTAATTAATTAATAGTAAACAAACAAACAAAAAATCACAGGGTCACAGGGCTGTTGCCACGTAGTATTTTCCAAAATGTTTCTATTTATGCTATTTGAATTAAACTTGTATTTCGATTTTTGTAACTCCGTTGCCGTGTGGTTGTGGTTCTCATGTTTTGGATCGCCGATCGTTTTTTTGCGCTGTAGCTGCGGGTGTTAACGAAAAAACACGGGAGTCGAACGTTGCGATGGTTTCCCCCGAGGTTAAACACGACCTGCACGGCAAGGGGGAATCTTTTGTTAGTGTCGCGTGATTGTATTCGTAGTATTCTTGTCTTATTGTTGTCAGCCGAATTCTTAAAAACAAAAAAAAGAGCTATATAAAAAAAAAAGATAAAAAATTTTGCCGTCCCGTTAATAACTGAGTTTCCTGGCTGAGTTTTCCCTCTTCGTAAATGGAAGATTGGTTCCGTTTATTTGCTTTGCCTCTCATTGTCAAGCTCTGGTCAAAATTTCCTTCTCGAGCCGAGGAGAAATTACACACGCAAAAGTCCTGGTTTTTTAAAATTTTCCAATTTGCTTTCTCATCTTTGCCCCTTGTTTTTTTTTTGGCAAGAACGTTCAAACGCATTTATTTCTTGAAGAGATAGCCAAAAAAGAAAAAATGTTTTGTTGTACGTGGCATACTTTTTGGCACGTGGTGTACGAAGACGTAGCCGACGTGAAAAAAAAAAAACTTGGTGCGTGAAATTAATATTGTTTTTGTTGAACACGGATGGTCATTGTAAACTGCAATTACGTAAAACACAGGGAACTCGATGGGTGCGTAGCTGGATGATGTTCTCGTTTTGTTTTGTGGGATTTTTTGGGGGCGATCGATTTTTTTTTTTTGCCAAAAAAAAAAAATATGTTATGGTTGAAATTTATTTTTTTTGTTGTGAAATGAATTGAATTGGTAATTTTTGTTTTGGAAGGGGAAAAAGTACAAAATAGTGGGAGTTGTGCATCGTTTGAATTGGAGGACTTGGGTTTTGAGAAAAGCTGGTTGCGTTTACATTAGCAGAATCTCTTCACGGATTTCAGAAATGCATTGTTTGGGGAACTTTTTTGCTGACAAAAAGAGTTCCCTACTTGTGTTTTGTTTGGATTTTGTTTTTTGTTTTTCCTCCTATAAAAAGGTGTTTTATTATTATTATTTTTATGTAGAATGGTTGACTATTCGAAATAACGGCTACCTATTTGAAACAAACACAAAATGAAACAAATTCCCCGCTTTACATATATGCAGAGACATCCCCAGCAATTCGTGATTTTTGTTTTTTATCTTTGGTTATATTTATTCAATTAATCTTCTAAATTGGCTTCTGTTTCTATTTCCTCGTTATTCGTTAGTCTTCGTTACTTTCCGCCCTCTCCCCCCATTAGTCTACTAAAATGAAATTCGCACACACTTTATGGTTTTATTTTATGCAGTTTTCTATACTACAACTTTTTAAACAAACATAAAAAAAAAAAGCTCTTATCAACTCGACGTCACTCGTTAACACGTACTTCATGTCGTCGTCGTCATTCGAACGGAACGAGATGGCATAATGTTTTTTTTTTTTGTGCCCGTCCTTGACTTGTCCCCCTCTCTCTGTCCCCCATTTACCATTACCACGAATCAACATGAAGTAATTAATGCGTGACGAAGCAGTTGGTGATAAATACGTACTGGAATACGAGTGGATCCTTCACCTTCACTCTGTCTCGTATGTCTTCATTTTTATTCTTATTATCCCTTGTTCATGCCATGCTGCTTGGATGGCCTACCAATCTGGAATTTCAATACGATTTTCTCTGAGCAGTGACCGAAAGATCTTTTTTGTATAGGGTCAAAGAATAGTGACGGTGGTTCCATAGATTTTTGTTGTTTTTTTTTTTAATTTATCGAGCCACCATCGTCGTCCGTCGTCGGTCCATCCATCCCAAACATTCCAAAGCACCAACCAGAAGGACGCCCCCCGATGGTCGGGAGGGTCGTCTAGTTTTTGAATCGCGATTTTGGTTTTCTTTGGTGCTAAAGGTGATTCCGGCCGACACCATGGAAAAGGAAACTGCATAATACCACTATTACTGTTGTTGAATCATTGATTGAAACCCAATGAACTCAATGCCACATAGATGATGGTGCATTGCTGTAGTGATGTTCACCTAGCATAGCTGTACTTGTGATAAAAAAACAAAATCTTGACCCACAAGTGCTTTGTAACTCATTCGAAGCCCCCATCGAAATGGAAGCTATTTGTGCCTTTTACAAAGGCTTTTCTTGTAAGTAAAATGTTGAATTCACCGCTGGGGTGATAAAGAAAAATAAAATTTCTTTTGCTTCTTTGCAGCTACCCATGTTGGGTGGTGGGAAATTCCCGATCGAAGCATACCCATCACTACTACTAGACACCGTTTTAACAAAGTGTCCTCCGTTTTTTATTTGGACGGAGCGATCCATTGGCAGTCGTTCTAAAGAGTTGATTTTTTAGTTTTTCGATTTCTCAGATTCCAAGCAAATTGGTGGGCCAATCTGTAGGGCGTTTGGTCGTTAGCGACCACGGGAAGGGGGAACTTTTTTGGGTCTCCCCGACATTCTCCGAGATGGGTGTCTCTGCATTTACTATCGTAGAGTATCGAGGCGTGGTGATATTATTTATTTCATTCATCATAAGTAAATTATTAAGTTAAAACTGCATGGTTATTTTTTTGTACGAATAATAATATTAAACAAACAAACAAAAAAAAAAACTGAGATTTTTTAATGCAATCCTATGAGGCAAACCATTCAAGACTTACAGAAGAAGAAAAAATAAAGGAGAAATTTTATATAGATTTTGCTACGAACAATTGTACAAAACACGAACGAGTAGATTTGTGTTTAACAAGAATTAGGGATGGCAAAAATTGTTTTAATTTTTTCTTCTCCCCGTTGATTCGTTTTTTTAAACTAGCAGCCACCATTATCGGTGTATTGTAGAAGCTCATAACGTTAATCCAATGTTGTATTGCTTTGCCTCTTGTGGAAAATAAATTTCAATAACTGGCATTTGGTGACTTTTCTGGATCATTGACATTTTCTGCTTTTTTGTTGCCCAAGTGCATGGATGAATACATTTTTTTTCAATAGATTGACTTGCAACGCACTGTCCGTTGGGTTGTTGGTTCAGTGTGTTTTTCAGGCCTTGTTGAAGATTAGTGAAGTGAAACAGGTTGGGTATACTATTATCGGAAGGGAGTCGATGAGACCAGTCCGCCATGACAAACGTGTCGTCTTCCAGGCCATGTATAGGTTGGTATTGTATGTATATCATCGTCTTTGGAGCAGATAATGTACAATTGCTGCTTGGGTTATAATGTACGGTTTCAGGTAGTTGGTGGTGATTCTCATTGAGACGACCGTCTTACAATCAAGGCTGGGCAGTTAAACCCATAGTATTTGTCATGGGTTTCACTGTCCATATTGACGTCGGGACATGTTGCTGAGCGGTGTATGTACATTGGAACTTAAGCAGTTACTGAAGCATTGTACAATTTTCAAGTATTTTGTAGGATTTTATTTTAATAAATAATATTTATTAGTTCAAGTGTAATTGTAGCTTGGGGGTGTTTGTTGTACCATAAGAAAATTGTAAGGGTTGAAATTAAATTTAAGATTAAAAAGGCATGTTTTATTAGTATAAAGTGGATGTTAATGGTTTCATTGTGCTTGACAACGCCATTATTATTGTTTTACGTCTCATTGACATATAAACATGGCTAGAGATGGGCATACAGGGTGTCTCAAACGTTAGGTCCCATTGGGCATGTATATCCATTTAATTTAATATTGTTTTATTGGTTATATTTTTTAGAGTAACCCACATGTATTGTATCTGATAATGGACTAAAAAATGTTCCTCGTGGGTTTATTGTAGACGTTTCCTATGACATCTGACTTTTGGGACACCCTGTATAAAGATATTTTTAAAAAAAAAGTAAAGTGTTAGAGATCTCGTTACGCGGAGCGTCAGCAATGGAGAAGACGTAGGTATCGTTGCGTAACGTGTCAGATCTCGCTGGCTACAGCCGCCTCTGTCCATGAGCGACCTCTTGCGCTAGATTCCGCGACTCGAGCGGAAGTGAGGGAGGAGGAGCTCGTTGGCCTCCTGGATCCCGTTGGCCGAGGCCGGGAAAGGAGGACGTCCGTCCGACAACAACAAGTCAGCGGAGGAAGAAGGGGAAGCAGCAGAAAAAAACACCATCATCATGCTCGCCAGCGAAGGGGCCTGCTCGGCGCGAGGCGAAGCGCCAGCCATTTCTCGCGCTCGGTCGGAGTGATAGGAAGAAAACTACGGCTCGCGGCCAGCGCTCCGACACGACACAGGGCGCTGTGGCAGCCGACGTCCGGGCGCTCCCATCGAGTTCATCATGGCGTTGACTCCGAGCGTCAACTGTAGCCTCGACGACATCGACCTGAACGCCTTGAAGGTGAGGCTCCTCTTAATTAGCACAAAAAAAATGTATTACCCCCAAGTCAGGCGACAACACCAAATCCTGCTCTTTGGTGGGGGAATATTTTTATTTGGCCAACGCCCCCTCGTTAGGAACACTTTTTGACACAGCTCGTGATGGGTTGGGTTGGTAGCTGGTTTTTTTTTTCCTCTCGTCGAGCAGCTAGACAATGGGAAGCCATCGCATCCCGAGTGATAAATAAAAACGAGTCGTTCACCTTTATCGTTAAGGGAACGGACCTTGGCAACACCGTCGATGGTGGATTACGAATCGTAGGTTGAGGATGTCAACCCCCCCTTGTTTTTTGGTACAAAATGGGGACTGGGTGAAGATTAGAAGAAGAAAAAAGGATGAGGGAGTTGGTCGCCGGAAAGGAGACAGACAGACGAGCACGGCAGGGAAGAAATCGTCCAACAAGGACATGACATGTAGTAGATGATAATGGTCATCAAATCTCGACGAGGCTAATGTAAAATAATACCCCCTTTGAATCATCCAGCGTGTAAGCTCTCGTTAAAGAGCTAGTACACAACTTGAATCGGGTGGAAAAGTGACGTGTAGGGAGTCAGTGGATGGAATGTTACCCCATGGACATGACATAACCATCTTATGTCTTTGCGATATCGTAATTCCAATAAAAATGACCAAAAAATTCAGCATTTTCTCATTAAAAAAGCGTACAGATAAAAAATAACTTGACGTAGTTGCCGCACAGTAGAGTGAGTGACACGTTCAGACAGAAGGCCAAGTCGTTACCAGGTGTTATAGGTACACGTCCCTAAGTTCTAGGATTGTAATTAATATTGTGAAAGTTGCATCTCATACTATCCTATGGAACGACATTGATGTGTTTCTACATTGTCACGTAACTCTACTTTCGTATGCTAAAAGGAATGTCACATGGAAAAGAAGTTCAGTGGAATTCACAAAGTGATGATGATGGTCACTTGGTGACTAATGCTTTTTTGATAGCAATAGCCAGCTGATAATATTAAACGATTGATAAAAGAGTGTGCTGCGACCGACTGACGATGATTACATTATCTGTGATTGTAAAAACCGGATACCACTGTCATACATGCCCCATGTTTATTCACTAAAAAGTGCAGATGGTGACTGCACCTAGTTAGAGTCACGCGTACCAATGGAATGTCAAGTGCTATTAACTTGTAGGTAAATGAGTATGGACCGTAGCGGAGTACAAGTTGCATAAATTGGATGAAGAATGAAATTTGAAAAATGAAGGGAACTAACTCGACATTTTCTCGTGACACTTTTATTCCGGATAAAATGTCATTGACGGACGTTGAAAACACGATGGACACTACTTTTTTTTCACGTGACATTTAAACCCATACACAATAGTTGTACATTTTAAAATATACGGATATAACTTGAGAACATTAAAAGTAAAAATGAAGTCTACTGTTTAGTTATTATTTAATAACGTTTTGGGTGCGTTCACTTTGGACAGCGTTTCAAGTGCAAAAATCGTCCAAAGATTGCCGATAGGGTCTATGTTACAGGAGTTATCGACTGTTTGAATGTTTCATTTGTGCTTGAAGTGAATGCACTTAGCGCACCATTCTACTTCATATTATGTTACTACAATCTATCTTGACCAATGTACAGTATCTAATTTTTGTCCTTTCTGACATTCGTTTATTGTTGACATTTAATCGTTTATAAAATTGTCGCTGCTAGTTGACAGTTTTATAAGTTAGTGCATGCTGAGGAAACTAGGGAAGAAATGTCGTTCCTCAAAAAACTTGAAGAGCAGATGCTTAGTTTTTTAAAATGTCAATAAATTAATAAAATGTCACCACAAATTGCTTGGTGTATCAAGAGCCCATGACTCATTTTTTAGTCGATTCGAGGAATTGGCCACATCGATGAGCAACAATGTCAAGTCATGCATTATCGCGGACTTAACACCAACTTGTCTTTGTAGACCGTACATCAACGTGAAGGGATACATAATTTTTTGGTTAACATCGGCAAACTGACATTTCGATCCAGTCTGGTTTATTCGTCACCGTGTTATCGGAAACCAGGAAGGAGAAGTTGTAACTCGGAGCTCAAGATATAGCGTTGCTGGACCGTCGTCGTTCTTCAATGGCGACAGGATACTAGGTCTCTGCAGTACTGTTTGCTTCCCGGTACCATTGCGTCTGGAGCCTGGTGATACCGAGATGCTACCAATCCCATTGTGTTTGCAAACGTCCCTCAATGACATTTCATCCAAATTAATCAAAAGTGTTGCGTCCATACCTGATGGTTGAAAAAACGAATGATGATTTTGAGCAAGATCCTGTTTAGGACGAATGACAAGAGTTTCTTTTTCACTCCCCGGTGCTGTTTTTTTAATGCCAAACTTTGAACTGTCTATCACTATTTACGCTGCTTCAATGAGCCATAGGATTTACAAGCGATGAATCATGCGTAATGAATCAGCCACTTGTGAACCGACCATCGAAGTTTTTCTTGGAATGTAGAGATGCTCAAAGATTTAAAGACATCAAAAATTAAAATTTTGACTCCCAGATGCAAATGAATCGCTCGTTAGCAACAGTTGGTCATTTTTAAAGATTTTATAAGAATGAAAATTTTAATTTATTTTTTATTTTGTCAACTTTTTCCATACTTGGAATGGAATTGAATCGTACGTCTTGTTTGTTGACTAGGATCCAGCCGGGATATTTGATTTGATCGAAGTTGTCGGCAATGGAACTTACGGTCAAGTGTACAAGGTAAAAGACCAAATGCAAAATTTCAGCCATGTTTCTATTTTACCTGGGAATAGGAAACTCACAGGTTCACCTTTCAGGGTCGACATACAAAGACTGGCCAACTGGCAGCCATCAAAGTTATGGATGTCACCGAGGTACGGCAATTGACCATGGATTGACGTCGTGTCCAACATTAGTATCACCTAACGTTCATTTGTTTATTTTATCTGTAGGATGAAGAGGAAGAGATTAAGCTAGAGATCAATGTATTAAAAAAGGTAAAATGATTTTTTTCATTTTTCAAAATCGGCTCTTAACGTTGGATGTTCTTAACGTGACGTTTGGGTTTGTTTTTTTGGACAGTACTCACATCATAGAAACATTGCTACTTATTATGGAGCGTTTATCAAAAAGAGTCCGCCAGGAAAAGACGATCAATTATGGGTGATTGTTTATTACGAGATTTTTTTGTTTCATTTATTTATTTATTTATTTATTCACAATAATACTTAAAATTCTCATTTAACATTATTTCAGTTGGTCATGGAATATTGTGGCGCTGGTTCTGTGACTGACTTGGTGAAGTGTAAGAAATCTATTTTTTTTCAATTTTCGTTTTTTTGTGGTGCGAATTCGACTTTTTGAAAAATCGGCATTATTAATTTTACACCCATTTGTTTCAATAGCTACCAAAGGCCAATCTTTGAAAGAAGAATGGATTGCCTACATTTGTCGCGAAATATTACGGGTAAGTTGATGCAATATCTTGTGACAGTACAGGTCACCGTGTACCTCGAAAAGGTACAGATAAATGCTGTACCTTTTCATGGCTTTAATTTGACAATTAAAAAGATAATCAGTAATTGAATGTTACCATGACACGATGAGCGTGTTGATGAGCTTAATCATAGGCACGAATCGTAAAGTCGATTTTTAATATGTTGGTGAAAACTCGTTTTAGGGGTTGAGTCACCTTCACGCCAACAAAGTCATTCACCGGGATATCAAAGGACAGAACGTTTTGCTGACGGACAACGCAGAAGTCAAATTGGGTAAAACTGACGAGTCCCTCAACGAATCGAGCTGCTTTTGAGCAGTAATTGATTTGTAATAGCTTGTTAATTTGATTATCATGTTTTCAGTTGATTTTGGTGTCAGTGCACAACTCGATCGCACCATCGGACGGAGAAACACATTCATTGGAACACCTTATTGGATGGCTCCCGAAGTGATCGCGTGCGACGAAAATCCTGATGCAACTTACGACAATCGGGTAATTATCGGTTCCACGGAGACTTGTTGGTTGCGTTGGTGGGTGTTCAAGTTGGACGTGTTTTTATTTTACAGAGTGACTTATGGTCACTTGGAATTACAGCATTGGAAATGGCAGAATCGCAACCACGTGAGTTGTTGTTGATGTTGACGATGATGATGATGATAAGTTGTTCAATGTTGTTTTTTAATTGTTTTTGATAATTTTTCAGCTTTGTGCGATATGCATCCTATGCGGGCATTATTTTTGATTCCTCGCAACCCTCCACCACGATTGAAATCTAAAAAATGGTTCGTGTTTTCTCATTTTTTGGGAATTGATGAAACTGTTGTCAACTACAAAACTGACGTGGAATGACTTTTCGATTGGCAGGTCTAAGAAATTTCACAGTTTCATCGAGACTGTTCTCGTGAAAGATTACCACCAGCGGCCATATACGGATCAACTTTTGAAGCATCCGTTTATTAGAGATCAACCGACGGAACGCCAAGTACGCATCCAACTTAAGGATCATATAGATCGTGTGAAGAAACACAAGCAGCAGAAAGGTGAGGAAGTTGTTGTTGTTGTTGGTTGGAATTTAAAAGTTTTCGCGTACTCTAGCACGCTAAAAAATTTGGAATTTTGTCATATTGGTCGTTTTTTTCAGCAGGAGAGGAGCGGGAAGATTATCATTACAGTGGAAGTGAAGGCGAAGATGAAGAAGCAGCCGTTGATGGAGAACCAAGGTAAAGGAGAATTAGTGTGATTTCGTCAATTTGGCGAACGTGGTGACGTTCATTTTTAACCCCGGTGGTATTTATTTTGTTTCCCAGTTCTATTGTTCCTTCTACGACTGATTCGACATTACGGAGAAACTTCCAACAGATCCAAGAAGGAAGGACGCTGACTCCGAATAATCCTCGTCCATCGGTAATGGACATGCACGCTCATCACCATTCAGCAATTGCCAATGAAGTCCCAGCACCCGTTCGACAACATCACATGCCGATGCAGAGACCGGGTCAGCCAAGTTGGGAGAATTGGAAAAAGGAGCTAAGGGGTTGGCACTTGGATGGATTCCATTTCAATTGTTGTGTGTTTTGGTTTAGTTGTTTCTGATGTTCATGCCCCGAACAAACCACTTCCTCCACCACCGAAAGAAGATCCGAAGGCGGCGGCGGTGTCGGCGGCGGCAGCGAATCAGCAACAGCCGCGGAACTCTGCAGTTTTCAATACTCCAGCACCACCACCTGCATGGAGACCGGAGGCATGTTGAAACAAGAATCGGTCTGTTGTTGCAAAACGTTAGGACGTAATAGATTGGTTGACCTTTTTTGCGTCGTGTCATAGGGTGGAGATCCCTTTCAAGACTTGGAAGTGCTCGCAGCTCATTTGAACGAACTGGCCACCAGTACGGGTGGCGAAGCGCTTCGTCAAAATGGCAACCACCAACCTCCTCCAGCATCGGACAGTGATGACGACGACGAAGATGATGGACGCGTTCGAAACGATGGGACTCTGCTAGCTTCCGATCCTCCACGACCAATGTAGGCGGAAAACACGAGAAATTGTTTTGTCTAATCACGTTGTCGATTTCTTTTTGAAACCGATACTCATGTTTCAGACCTCCTGATCTCCATACGTATAGCAACGATACCATTGGATCGATGGTTGTTCACGAAGGTGAGCCGATTTGACGTCTTTTCCTATAATTTGGCACAAGAATCGATTGGTGGGAAGGCATTAATGTCAATTTTGTTTGTAAAGGGCCTCCTCAGGGACCTCCCAACCGGCCGCTTCCTCCAACGCCCGACGAATCGGAAGAAGCCAACGACCGAACGTTGGTTTTGCGCCGGGTAAATACTCGCTTGGATTTTTTTTCCTTCGTACTCGAGTTTCTTTATAGCGTTGCAATACATAAAAGTGGTTTTTATTCTCTGAAACGATGACATTACCAGCTAAGGAGTTTTTTTTTTTTTTTTGATCACTGAGGTGGTTGTTATTATTTTTACATGCGTCTATGATTAAGACTCGGGTGTCTGGAATGTTAAACTATGGAAGAGACGAAAACCAAATCGTATTTTATATGATAGCGCTAACATTTGTTCCTTAAGCAGCAGCAGCAATAATGTGTTGGCACTACGTTGGCCTGTGTTTTATTTTCAGCAGAAGGCCCACAAGGTAGAGGCCGCAGCAGTTAGCAAAGCCCGCGAAAGAGACCAAAGGGCACGGAAGTGCAGCTCTGACGTGCGCGAAGGAAGTCGGGGGAAGCCCAAGCGCACCTCCCGCAGTCCTTCCCACGTGAAGGCTTCTTCCTCGGCCTCCCTCGGCTTGCGTTCGGGGGAGCCACGAACCCCTAGTCACGTAGTTAGGAATGTAACCAAGGTCAGTTTTCACGATAGCGGTGGGCAAACAGCATCATCTCCCTTTCTCGATTCTTACATTTGGCGTGCTCGCAGCGGTCGAGCACGCCTGTTCCGAGGTCATGAATAACATGACCTCGACGCAACCGTCGATCGCCACGGTTCCATCATCCATCACTTGTCCTCGTGGCTGCTGTCAACGTTTTTTTTTTATTTCTTCTTTTCATGCGGTCGTTACTAAAAATAGTAAAAACGGAATAAAGTTAAGCATGCTTCCATCTTTTGCATCACTAATATTTTGCGTCAAATGACCGATCTGGAATGCACTCTTTGATATTTTGCAATTTGTTATTTCTTCATCATCTCTGAAAAACCTCCTCCATCTTGTTCATTCAATAACTGACCAGCATTTGCAAGCAACTGCATGGCTGTGCAAGATTGATTAAGCGGAGCCGATCCCTTCGATTAACCATCTGAGACTCGTAATATTTATTTATTTTTGTAAATGACTCTCCTTAGCCTGTGATGTTATTTGACCAGTGTTGTTTCGTTGAACACGATCCTTTTTTTGTAAATTCATCAATTTTCAGGGTTTGTGTGTTAGTGCTAAAACTGCCATGTGCTTGTGCGCCTTTGTCGTAGGCGCAATACAAAATCAACAGTGTGTTGATACTATTGACTTCTCTTACTGTGTCCCACTTGGGATTTTTTCCTACCTTGTGACGTCAAGGCGCCTTGGCGTGTGAAAAAGAATCTTATTTATATCAGTTTTTGTGATCCACAGGGCTGTTACTTCTATGCATTTCAGCACAAAACTTAACTCGACAAATCGTTGGTCACATGAGAACGAACCAACGTAGTGAATAATAATAAAACCACTCGTTATTTGGTCGAAGAAGAGTGGTGCATAAAAATAATAGCCCTTGTTATTCGTCTATTTCAAATGTCTTCCAACACAATGCTAGCTAACTTGGTCAAATCAATAGAGCATTAGAATGGTTACCAATAATGGTGAGTGGTGGTCATAGCATTCACTTTTGCTTATTTATCTATTTTTATGTAAGGATTTGTTACCTTTTAGTTAACTTGGCCGTGGTTCATTTTAACCACTTTCTGTGTGTCTTAGAGACATGAAATTTGGTAGACGGAATACTCATGAACCTCGATTTTGGAGCATCCATGTTGTCAATTCCAAGATAAGTCCTAAAACATTAAATTTGATACACGGATCATCTTCTGTGACGATCGAATTTCTCACCTTTTCTTGCATCAGCATTGTGTCAGTTCCAAGATGATGGATGACACGTGAATGGCACTTTCTCTTGGAAGTGTGTTGCTGATGATGTTATGAATTACATTTCGATTTGTCAAGTTCTTTCCTGCAATGTGTAACTTTTAAAAGTTTCACTTTCAAATCCCTTGGCCTGCACCCTGCGATTAACAAGTTGGAAGTTTTTATAGGACTCGGTTTTTTGGACCCAATAGGATTGTAAAACGAATTCAAATGAATTTATAAACGCTCGTAGATGAGCTTGTGTTGGAAGACATTGGAACGTCGGAACTAAAACATTTCATTGATCCACGCCGATGTCAGTTTTCTTTTCATTATTCGTTCCATTTTCAGCATCTTTTACGTTTTGTTTGTTTGTTGCTTTTCATCATGTTTTACGTTTGTTTGTTTTCTCATTCTCGTAGTCGACGGGTTTTTTCTTTCAATCCGATGTGTGAGTCGTGGGAACTGATGCCAATGCTATTCCAATTTTATTTTATTGTTTTTCCCTATAAATTATTTATTTTTCTCCTATAATTTCCGTTTCGTAATTTTTGAGAATGGAACGAATCTGCGAAGCTTGGTCGCGTCGTTTGACGATGGGAATGATTTGTTTTATTGTCAAGGCGGAACGTCACCACCAGTTGGAGAGCGGCCGCCCTTCTTATTCGGCACGTTCTGAGGGAGCCTCGAGTTCGAGAATGGAAGGTGGTCCTCGGACGAGCAGCGTTCTTCCCGACCTGCTTCCGCCACAGACGTCGGCTGCACTCAATCAGCACGTGCTTCCTCCTGCTCAGCGTCCTCAGGACAAAACCACGTCGGACGAGGTGAGAAAATCGTCGGCTCTTTTCCATTCGGGGTTTCGTTTGTTTTCAATTTCACTAATCGGATTTTGGGTTTAAAAAGGATATAAAAAAAAATTTTGCATGTCGGGTCGATAAGAGACGCTACAGTTTCGATGACGACTAATCACGTCGATTAGATTCGATGACGGCTAATCATTCTCTTTGCATTAACTATTTTTATTTTTTAATCACTTGTTTTATTTTTATTTGTTTTTTTTTCATTGTTTGGCTCGTTTATGCATTGATAACATAACAAAAAACAAAAAAGATAAATGTTCTAACAATTTTCCGTTTCTTGCATTTCCTGATGCCATGGTATACTAGATATACGGATTCCCGAGCTCATGTAACAGCGATGTAAGTATCGTGCAGATGCTTGTATTCATTTATTTTTTGTATTTTAAGATCGCGTCCGCTTCTCAAAGAGACAGTTTTATGTCCCAACAGATGGGAATGCTTTGCGCCTAACTTTTTTGCGATCTAATCGACCCTTGTATCGATAACTCGCTTCCGCTGCTTGTCTCGCTTTCTTGACACGTGCTTCTAACTCGCACGTGACAAAATAATTTTTTGTTGTCGAAAAGAATGTTAACGATTAATCCGCTTATTCCGTCGACGTGTACTCGAAAGCATTAATTGGTGGGAGCTTTCACTAATCGGATGGTTGTAGGCGAGGTGTACGATTTCCCATTGGCTGCCGACTGTCTTCGACTTTGGGGATTGTTTTCTCCCTTAACGCCAATTTCTTTTGTTTATTCCTATTGCTACTCTGCGTTCCTTGGGTCACTAGATCTATGGATTTCCATGCACCAACGATGTGAGTACAAAAATTCACATTCATTGCTGTGAGCTAGTGTTGCACGTTATGTTAGCGAAAAAAATACAATAATAAAGTAGTTTTGCTGCTTAACGTCGAGTGTTTTGAAGTTTGTGTGTAAAATTGTGGATTCTCGGCAATCTAAAATGGTGGTGTAAATAAATGGCTTTGAAACGTGTATTGTAACGAACCGTATGTTGCGCTAAGAGGAACGTTTTTATGTGTTTGAAAATCAAATTTTTGTGGACAACCTGTATTTTAGTTTTATCAGTATCAAAACAATACCCCCACCCCCTTTTCTTCGTGAAAAATTTCATGACCTCAATGTATTTAAAAGTGTATACCAATTTCATTTATTATTCAAAATAGTTGAATAATAATTCAGTATACATTGTTTACAAAATGTTAATCTTCAGTAGACCTAGACGTAGTTGTTAATTTCAAATTCATTGAAAAACCGTTTTATTATTATTAACGTTTTAAATAATTAAATGTTATGGGTATGTCATTTAACATTGATGTTAATACCTTTTAATAAACAAAATGATATTTAAAATTAACTACAGCGAGTGATTTTAAATAAGCTTTGACCGGGGGAAGGGGGGGGTATTGTCCTAGACCCAGTTTTATAATAAAGTTGATTTTTTATCATTGAATGAATTACTAAGTGGTAAAAAAGCTTTTGAGCAAATTGTAACTTTTACATCGACATGCAAAAACGTTTTGTGTTGAGAATGCCAATGATCTAGTATAAAAACATCGTAGGACTCCGTATACAAGTTTTCCTGTAAATTTTGTGAATTTGTTTATTATACTTTTGAAGAATTGGCTTTATTCTTGGTAATGCGAATGCGTTGGTTAAAAGTTAATTGGCTCGTAGTCCTCCACTGTTGTAGATTGCACTTTACTTTAATCTTTCTGAAAAGGGTTTTGTCACTGAATTTTGTGTAACGTGTAGGAACGTTTAACTTTTCCAGTATCGTCAGGCTGTGAGCAAAACTCCTCCACACCTTCAACACAAGCAGCGTTCGTTCTTGACATTTGGGTTCGGCGCGGGAACCGGTCCGATTCCTCGGAGAGAATCTCACGTCAACGTCAATGTTACACCCACGTCGCACGAAATTACCAACGACACACCTGAAATTCGCAAGTACAAGAAGCGGTTCAACTCGGAAATTCTCTGCGCAGCCTTATGGGGCAAGTTGACGGTCGTCACCATCGGTTGGGGGAGCTGCGAGGAAAAGGTGTTTGGTGACCGTGTTTTTGGTTACGCTTTTCAGGTGTGAATTTGTTGATTGGCACGGAAAATGGGCTGATGTTGCTGGACCGTAGCGGTCAAGGAAAAGTCTACCAGTTGATTTCGAGGAGAAGATTCCAACAAATGGAAGTTCTCGAAGGCCAAAACATTCTCGTTACCATATCCGGAAAAAAGAATCGAGTGCGGGTTTACTACCTATCTTGGCTCAAGAGCAAGATTTTGCGCACGGATGGGGTGAGTCGTCGCCGTCCCTCGTGGTCTTTGTTTTAATCTTTCGGTTTAAATAAACGTTCTGAATCCCGTTGTTCGTTGTCGGCAGATTGAAAAACGAAATGGTTGGATCAATGTAGGTGACCTCCACGGTGCTGTTCATTTCAAAATTGGTGAGTAATTTTGATTTTTTTTTTTTTTTTTATGGATTGATTAAAAGATCGTTTTGTGAAAAGGTGGGGTTTTCTATTTGATATTTTCAGTTAAATACGAAAGAATAAAATTCTTGGTCATTGCTTTGAGAGAAAGCATCGAAATCTATGCCTGGGCTCCAAAGCCATATCACAAGTTCATGGCATTCAAGGTAATGGAAGGAAAAGTTGGCAAAGTTAAAATGGAAAGTTTTGTATTTTAATCGTCCTTCATGTTATCATTTTGTAGTCATTTGGAGATCTTGCCCACAAACCTCTTCTGGTCGATTTGACTGTCGAAGAAGGCACCCGACTCAAAGTCATCTATGGCTCGGCGGAAGGCTTCCATGCCGTCGACTTGGATTCAGCTTCGCTGTTTGACATTTACATTCCTCCTCATGTGAGTGTCGATTTTTTGTTGCAAGATAAAAGTCAATTTTGGAGTTAATGTCATTCATTTATTTCATATTTTTTTTTTTTCAATGTAGCCCCAGAATCCCATCACTCCGCACACGATTGTCACTTTACCCAACACTAATGGTTTGCAGTTGTTGCTATGTTATGATAGTAAGTACATGGTTCAATTTCAATTAGTGTATTTTAGTCTGCCGGCTTGTCGTTTAATTTATTTAGAGTACTGAATAAAAGTTGGCGTTAAACCCATAGTACTCGATGTAGTGATGAGCATGAGGGGTGAAATAGGAAATCTATTATTATGGATGCATTGATTTTTTATTTTTGATATCGAAATTTAATTTGCAGACGAAGGAGTTTATGTCAATACGTACGGAAAAGTAAGCAAGAACATTGTCCTTCAATGGGGTGAAATGCCCACTTCTGTAGGTAAGTCGGTGTAGGATACCCCCCCCCCTCCTATGGCCTTTTGAAAGAAGGGGTAGGCATTGATGAGGATTGGTTTTTTATTTCAGCTTACATCGGAACGGGACAAATCATGGGCTGGGGAAACAAAGCCATCGAAATCAGGAATGTGGAAACCGGTCATTTGGACGGTGTGTTCATGCATAAGAAAGCTCAAAAGCTGAAGTTCCTGTGTGAAAGGAATGACAAGGTAAAAACAAAAGCAACGACAGTAGTCGAAGGTTCAGTCGGAAGAATGGTGGCGAGTATATCTCCAAAAAAATAGTTGTTGTCTGGGCAGGGTTTGTCACGAAGGTGATAGTTTTTATTTTTCACTTGGCAATGGCACCACTAGCTAGACTTAATCCACGAGGAACACTTTTATTTTCCACACTAATGTCGATGTTGGCACTCGCAACGTTCTTCCGGGCGGCAAACCTTGGGTTGTCGATGGACGCGCATTTCAATAGGATGTTGTTTTTTGACAGGTGTTCTTCTCTTCGGCCAAAGGAGGTTCTTCTTGCCAGATCTACTTCATGACGCTCAACAAGCCTGGCATGGCCAACTGGTGAGTGTTGGACTAGGAACGCAAAAGGCTGCCACTGTGTTGAAGGGGAAGTCATGGAGAAGAGAGTTTTGCCGATTAAAAAACGACGTCGCTTTAATCGTCGTTGAGCAAGTTCGGCCGACATCGTCGAAGGGGGAGCGTGTGATCCCTCGTAGTCTATAGAAATTTTAATGGAAAACAAAACAAAACACGAATCACAGATTCCCCCTCCATCATCATGCCTTCCCTCTTCGCTGCAAACATTTTTGTTTTTCTAAACGTTTTTTTGCGAGTCTGTCGACTAACGACGATCGTTAGGCGAACAGATCTCCAAAGTGTTCGATTGTAAAACCAACGGGGGCCGTTTCCCGACAAATTTTTGTTTTGTTTTTTAGTTTTGGAAAGTTGCAAAGGTTACATTTTTTTGTTTTTGTTTTTTTTTTGTAAACATTTTATATGCATTTACAACTCTCATCAATGCGTTATAAGATTGATTTTTTGAAGAAAGAAAATAATAACAAAAACACTTGGAACAAGATGAACAATTGTGCCGAAGGAAAAATGCTTTTTATGTTGAGACGCGGGTTACTGGGGATTTTTTGTTTAAAAGCTTACGATTTTTTTCTCTTTAATAAATGCCAATAGGATTATTATTATTATTATTATCATCATTTTTGTTTTTTTTTAATTTTTGATACTTTGTTTTTGGAGGCCAAATTATTTTCACTTGTTTCTAGCAAAGGATTTTGCTTGGGTGCTTCCACGTTAATAGGCACACGTACATTTATGTGCTGCCATGTTTTTTGTTCCCGATTATTATTTTTTTTTGTGACGAGTTCTCCTGCGACTTTATTATGGACGATTTTGTTGTCGAATTATTTGTTGGATCGTTGGTACGCAAGAGAACATCAATAATGTGTTTTGTCAAAAAACAAATGACCGAGCCAACCAAACAAGATTTGACTTTTGTAACGAGAAGTGTGCAACGACGAATCAAAAGTGCCAAGTGGACTGTTAATTTAGAACGACCAACGCGCTTTACCGAAGGTGCGAAAAAGCGATTTTGTTTCGTGTTGTCGCGTCGGTTCGGTGAAATGAAACGTTGATTATTTGATCATAGGTTTTAAGTGGACGTGTTTTGTAAGATTATTTTTTTCAGTTTTGTTTTTTATGTAACACTTTGTTGTTTTTTTTTATTATTTACAAGTTAAGATGGACAGTCTCGAACACCCGGGGTACTGATTGCTCAGTGAAAGCAAAAAAAAAAACAAACAAAAAATATTAACATGGTAACCAAAACGGCACCGAAGTTGATAAGTAGTTTTTACATGTTGACTTCTTTTTCTTCCTTGCCAACTAGAATAAGAAATTTTCACATTTTTTCCACAAAATGTATCGAAGAATCTCCTTGTAAAAAAGGCAAGCTGATTAAAAAAAATATTGTAAGAAAAATGTCACAAGTTGCGTCCTATTGGTTACCGCGGAAGGCGAACACCAGAATGGAAATGGGTACGGCCAAGTAAAAGGGGAAGTAGAGAATGGTTCTCGGTTGG
Source organism: Cryptops parisi (assembly GCA_034695005.1). Taxonomy (NCBI): domain Eukaryota; kingdom Metazoa; phylum Arthropoda; class Chilopoda; order Scolopendromorpha; family Cryptopidae; genus Cryptops; species Cryptops parisi. The sequence continues at coordinate 25,565 of JAQIWH010000048.1, read as the reverse complement.
CACGTCGATTGGATGGTGTCCGCCGTCCACAGAGACCGGTCGGGGACTTCGACGACGAGGTGTTCGTTGGAGGCGAACGTGAACGGCATGTCGCATTTGGTGGCGTTGAAGCATTTTTTCAGGAAACTGCGGACGTCGTAGACCACTTTGTTCACCATGATGGTGACGAAGATGTCGTTCCTCACGATGGGGTTGTTGCTGGAAAAGACGAGGTAGTAGTAGTCGGTGTGGGGCGTCGTGTACGACACGATGTCTTTGGAAACCCAGGCGTCGGCCGTGCACTGGACCGACGGGATGAACGTCTGATTGAAGATGGTGTCCATGCAGTGCAGTTCGTTGTACGCCTCTTCGCTGCTGGAAAAGGAACTCTCCTCTTCGTCCTCCATGGACGATTCGGCGCTAAGCTCTTCGTCCGAATCGACGTAACCTGGCTTCATGCATTTGCGCATGAAGCGTTTTCCTTTGACCACGTCCAGTTTGGCGCCGTCGAAACGAGCGCACCCGGCGACGGTGACCGTCGAACCTTTGGGCAAGAAAAAACCCCAGAACTCCTGTTCTCCCTGTCGAAGGTGGAAGTGCTTTTCGGTGGTGTACAGCCGGGTGGTGTTCTCGAAGCGTGGCCTTTCGCGGAGCAGGTAGACGTTGAAGGTGGTGTTCATGTCGAGAGAGACTCCCGAACACCAAACGGTGGACACGTGCTCGTCGATGACGCGGAAATCGGACGACACCACCGCCAGCGTGAGCGCCGAATACACGCGGTGGCGGAGATACAGCGGTACGGCGATGAGGATGGAGGGAACGGTGACGGCCATGAGAAACCATAGTCCGAAGCGAAACGATACATCCATGACCTTTGAAACGGGAAATAAAAGACGATGTAGATGGAAAAAATTTCAATGGCGGAACGTGAGATGCGTCGAGTACCTAACGTCTCTTTTTTGACACTCGATCGAGCCCACGCAAGCTGGATTACAGCAACCCGTCTCCTGATGGTGGCTCGCGCGTCAACCTAGCCATCCAGACGGAGCTTCTTACTGCCATCGTCATTGATGTCTATTTAAACTCCCGTTAACATAACCAAAAAGCTCTTGTCGTTTTTGAAGTAGCGGGACAAATTCCAGCTTCTTATCTCGCATTATCACGGGCCGTCGTTTCGAGGTCATAGTTTCCCATTGACAGTTGGTTCGATAAGAGTTGTGAGCCACAGTTAATCCTGCTCTGTAACTGCACAAGGCTATTATTTAACCCTGTCCACGCGATATTATTTTCATTGAAGGCTCGTTTTGACACAGGCCCTGGGAAAGCAAAAAAGTGGTCCACCCCAAACTGTCATTTTAAGTCCTTTCCTATATAAGTAATTTTAGAAAAACTCCCGTGTTTTTAGAGATAAAAAGCTGTCCATGGTTGATGAGACATTCAATGTCTGTCTATGGCCAATTACTAAAACTATTAACAAGTTAACCAACTTCAACTAAGCAAGTCCCAGCAAATGGACATTTACCTTAGGAGCACTTAAATTATTTTTTGGCAAGAAGAAGCTATTTTGCCTATCCCATAATGCGCGAAGCACCAGTGTGAGAGTCGCCCAACCCTCCTATAAAATCACTATAACCAACTTTTGAGAGAGAGAGAGAGAGAGAGAGGGAGGGAGGACATTTTTTGGGGGGTGTCTTACTTTTCACATTTCGCCAAAGGTGGATAAATAAAGATAAGGATGGTTTGTTGACTCTTCTTGAGACGATGACATTGGCTGTGTTGTTAACGTTCCTCTCGGGACTCGCATGAGTTCGTTTCCTACTACAACTTAAAAACTACGCGTTTGTTTTTCTTTCTCTTCTTCCCATACTCGGTCGGACCGGGAGGTTGATCACGTGAAGAGGAAGAAATTTAGGCGACAGCGTGGCTAATAAATTTCGCTTCCCCAGATCGTGTTGTTAAAAAGGTCGGACGAGTTTGTTTGAAGAGAGGAAAGAAAAACTTTTCGTGCAACATAGATAGGGGCAGTGTCACGAGCGAAATGTCGTTCGTTCGATTTGATTTTTCTACTTGGTCTATTTTACAGTGAGGTGCTTTTTGCAAAAGAGAGTGGAGTTTGTTGTTTGGCAGCAGCCAGTAGAATGACTGGGTCCTTGACCCAGAGAATTGGAGGACATACAAGTCGGGTTTATGATGTTGTTGTTGTTGTTGGATTGACCGAAATTAAAGTTTTCCTAGCGTGAAGAATTTTGTGAAATGTGGTACGCGACAATTTTATAATTCCAAATATTTTCTTGGAAATTTCCAACTACTCTTTGAGAATTGTAAATATCATGGATGCTTTTCCATAAAACTTGCTTCATTTTAAAAAAAATTTAAAATAAAAATCACTTGACGTTATAAAGAATAGACTACGCAATAAACTGTATACAGTAGGTTTTTACCAAAGAATAGACTTTGAACTTTTACCGTGCACTAAATGGGTTATCGTCCTTATTACTATATCATATCACTCACTAGAAATGTACGTTTCAACATAGGAAAGTCCCCATACAACAAAAACACCTATTGGTATAGCAGTTTTCTACAAATGTAAACTATTTACAAAAGTTTAATTCATCTTTAAAAAGTATCGATTAATATAAATTAAACATTTGTGGAGGAATTGTTCCTGGAACTTCCGCATCTGGTATTTGTACTTTACTGGATTATAAAATTAAATTTTTTTCTATGGGGTTAATTTTTTCTTCCACATTCATAAGATTTAAAAAAAAAATAAAGTTTATTGTACGTGTGACACTGTCCCTAATGCGCGTTTTTTTTTTTAATAGACCAAAGTTAAAAATTCACTAAATCAAAGTTGGGTGAAGCTAAATAGAATTTATTTCAAAAACAAAGAAACCATTGCACACAGAAAATCACTCTTGACGAAAAAAAAGGAACCCCCGAGGAGGTCAAGAGGTCGGGCGTGTCGTCAGCTGCTGAGTTGACTTCGCTAGCAATTCGAATCGACCGGCGAATGACGTCATCGAGCTTTGGAATGTGCAACGTCACAACCGCTTCGCCGTTTTACCCAGCAACGTTCGAGGCGGAAGCTCTTCCGCCAACAGAAAAGAGAGCCTCCCTTTCAAAGGCCAACCTAGGCCCCGAAAAAGTCGCCTCGTACCATCAAAATTCGAGATTCCTAGCAATCCAGTGTCGAGAAAACCTTTGGCATTCGTTTTGAACTCGTAGGGATTCCGTGCCCCAAAGCGAGTCGTAAATTGGGTGACGCCATCCGCGCACGAACACAACGGGAGCGACCGAATACCGGCACCTTCCTTTCGTACGCGCTAATTTCACGCGAACATGTCCTACACTTCAGACGATCCTAGGTAAGTGGTCTCGAAATTTGTTTGGCGTCTCTTTCCACTTTCAATCGAACGCGACTTTGAATGGGGGAATTGGTGGCGAGGCTGGGGTACACGATCGTCGACGTTTGCTCGGCTTGATTCGGCATCGGTGCCGCCGCCACTTTCTCTTAAGCCTAAAAAAACCGGGAGGGCCAACATGGCGACCGGCCAATGGCCTTTGTGCGAGAACACGTGCGCCTCCGTATGCCTTGTTCCCGACGGGGCGAAGAGACGCGCCGAATCGATCGGAACATGGACGAAATGTCCTTTTTGGTTGTGAAAAAAAATGGGGGGTGAAAAGACGAGAGGGGTGGGCGAAGGGCGCGAAAAAGAAGATGGACCCAACATGGTCGGCGTTTTTCGCCACGCGGAGCACTGAAAACTCGCAACAGCCGGCTAGGTGAAGAAAGGCGATGTCGAAGCCTAATGTTGACGATTGATGCGGCGAAAGGTAGAAAAGTGAGAAGGCAACGGATTAGATGGTGGTTTTTGAAAGTGGTGGGGATGGTTTTTGGAAGGGGATGTCGGTTGTGTTGGTCGAGAGAGAGAGATACGCAGTTAAGCCTAACGAGAGGCCTTGAAAGGGTTGCGCAACGCGCCAACAAGCCACGCCGACATGGCCTCGAGAGATTAAGAAAGGGGGTTGGACGGTTTGAGTTTTGGCTCTCAAGCGCTGGCCATGCTGTTTTGGAGCGGCGTGGTGACATTTTTGGTTGGAAATGTGTAAAAATGTGATTTTTTCTTTTGTTTCTCTACAGGGGGGATAATAGTTGGGGCCCCGCCGACCGCAATGGACCCGATCGTGGTGATAAAGATCCGAGGGAGCACGAGGGTGGCATCATGGATCCCGATGGCATCATCGAGGTAAAAACCCAGTTGACGAGTGTGTAATTTAATGTAGTGCAGCAATTTCTTTGTTTTATCAGATCGGACTTCCACTTCCGATCTTTCTTCACCTTTAAAACATTGGTTTATTAAAAGTTGGTTTCGATAAGAATGGTGGACTAGTGCTAAACTGAAAGTTGAACAAAGTTCCGATTTGAAATAGTCCTTAAATAATTTTAATTTATTATTGGGGGGGGGGGGGGGTAGATTGATGTGAACATCAATTGTTGTAATACAAGTTATCTACTTGTTGGATGATTGAATTGGATGTTAAATTTTACAAAAAGTTGAAAAAAAAAATTGGATTTTGTAAGTTTGGTTAAGGTAATAATATAATAACCTGTTTGTGCTTTTAATTCATTACACCGAGGGATTCCCTGCATAATATTTATGCAGTAATCAAAAGCATATAGTTGCTTCAAGTACACTTCAGTTTCTGCTCTAGTACACAGTTTTGACTACCATTCTTGGTGTTTGGCAAAGTAGGGTCTTGATTAGTTAATAAGAATGCCCAATGTTGAGTATTGAAACCCCTGCTTGGAAGTATTTTGCATTTTAAAGATACCGGGTTCATCTTGGATGCTTTTAGCACAGAAATTGTCCAGCCGGTCGATAACTCTTTAACTTGCATATCGACTTGTTGGATGGTTTTTGCGCTTAAAGCGTGCAAAGTGAACATGACCTATGACTAATTTGTTAATCCAATAATCGATTATAGGTTTTGTAGTGATAAGGTTAATTCATCTTCCTAAAAAGCACCCTACTTGATTTTCTGTTGAAGTAGAGGTTTTCGCGTAGGAAGTAAAGCAATGGCACGTAGCTTGGGTGAGACTGAGTGTACCGTTAGTTGGCTCAGTCCACAATAGGCTACGTCACAGTTCATTATTACTTTTATGGTACCAATTGTCATAGAAACCATCTAAAAGACATTGTTTGAAGGAGTGCTCAACTTACTATTTATCTCGTATCGCAGAGCAACTGGGACGAGATTGTGGACAACTTTGATGACATGGCCCTGAAGGAGCCTTTGCTAAGAGGAATCTATGCTTATGGTTTTGAGAAGCCTTCAGCCATTCAGCAGCGTGCGATCATTCCGTGCATAAGAGGTAAAGGCCTTGCTGGTGGTGGAAAAGACGAAGCATGGATAATTTTGAATCGGCAATAACATTTTCTTTATTATTATTTTTTTTTTGCAGAACATGATGTCATTGCTCAGGCGCAGTCCGGAACTGGCAAGACTGCCACGTTTTCCATATCAATTTTACAACAGATTGACACGTCGCTACGAGAATGCCAGGCTCTGATTCTTGCTCCGACTCGGGAGTTGGCTCAACAGGTACCGGTTTTTGTTTGTTTGCTCGGAGTTGAGAAGTTAGGGTGCCACTGGAATTGACACCTTTGAGCCCCAGTGGACCAATAGGTGCTTATTTGTCATCTGTGGCTGAAACTAGTATGCTGCATGTACGGTTGTTTAAATGTGTTGTATTTTCACAACTTCTATTTGCAGCAGACATTTGCTGCGACAGTGGTGCACTCTGTAGTGTGTTTGAATGAAGTTTAATTTATTCCTGTTTTTGTTTTTGAATGTGTAGATCCAGAAGGTGGTGATCGCTTTAGGTGATTACATGACTGCACAGTGCCATGCTTGCATTGGCGGTACCAATGTTCGCGAAGATATACGGAAGCTGGAAGTAGGTGTTCATGTCGTCGTTGGCACCCCTGGCCGTGTCTACGATATGATTAACAGAAGAGCTCTAAGTGAGTTTTGATTTTTGTTTGGGCGTTTATGAAACCCTAGCCTTCCACACTGTGTCTTTCCGTAGTCGGCACGGGGGTATTTACACCCGGGCTGTCGATGACGGTATAGGCTTCTTGTAACGAAGGCGAGATAAACATTATGAGAGTGCGAGTTGGAGGGCTAGAACCTCTTTCTTAATGTTCACATAGCTCTTTCGTTTGCAGTTTCTGTACAAGTCGATTGTTTGTTGGCTACATGGGCTTCGATGAGTGTGATCGGTGTTTGACTGGTTTGATCTTTTTGTTTATTTTAGGAACAGCCCATATCAAAATTTTTGTACTGGATGAAGCTGATGAAATGCTGTCCAGAGGCTTCAAAGATCAAATTTATGATGTTTTTAGGAATCTTAATGCAAACATTCAGGTAATTGATAGGTTTTGTTTTTAAAATTTATGCTCTTCCCAAAAAAGCACCCTGCATTTTTGATTTGGTAAACGTAGCGGTTGTCGCAGTGGAAGTACAGTGAAAGATAACGCACAGCTTGGGTGAGATGGAGCGAGGTCCTTTTGTTAGTTGGCTCCATCCTCAATAGGCTGTGGGACACTTGTTCACGTTAGGTGACGATTGTCTCAATTGAATCCACGTGACGGTGGCATTTTTTTTTACGATTGGTATTTTTATTTTGTAGGTGATTTTGCTTTCGGCTACCATGCCTGCTGACGTGTTGGAGGTCACGAAACGTTTCATGCGAAACCCTATCCGCATTTTGGTGAAGAAGGAAGAGCTTACTTTGGAAGGTATCAAGCAATTCTACGTTGGAGTAGAACGAGAGGTAATGTATTATATGAAAATTTATTTTTTATTTTTGTTTTGTATTTCTCGTTGGTTGATTATTTATTTATTTACACATCGATGTTTGAAATGTTTTGCAGGAGTGGAAGCTGGATACCTTGTGTGATTTGTACGAGACTCTCACCATCACACAGGCTGTAATTTTTTGCAACACGAGGCGGAAAGTAGACTGGCTTACAGAAAAGATGAACCACAGAGAGTTCACTGTTTCGGCCATGGTGAGGAGAAGTTTGTTTGTTTTTTGTCGAGTTGAGTTTTGTGGTTTTTTTTGTAGTTTTTAACGTTTTATAATTTTTTGTCGTAGCACGGTGATATGGACCAGAAGGAGCGTGATGTCATCATGCGTGAATTCCGCTCTGGATCGAGTCGAGTTCTCATCACCACCGATTTGCTTGCTCGAGGGATTGATGTGCAGCAAGTGTCACTTGTTATCAATTACGATTTGCCCACTAATCGTGAGAATTATATTCACAGGTAAAGCGTTGGTGTCGACGATGGCATTGTTATTTGTTATTATTTTTTTCGTTTTGCTAACTCTGTTTTCGTGTCGTTGCAGGATTGGTCGTGGTGGTCGTTTTGGTCGCAAAGGCGTAGCCATCAATTTTGTGACTGAAGAGGACAAGCGTACTTTGAAGGATATAGAACAGTTTTATAATACCCAAATTGAGGAAATGCCGATGAATGTGGCCGATTTGATTTAAGGTGTAGACGCGCTAGAGAGAGGAGAGATATAATAGTGCGCTGCTTTGACTTGCTGTCCTCAGCCGAGCAGAGCCCTAGCCAAGTGTCTCATCTTTTTACTATTTATTCCTTGTCCTCCGCGGCCAAGGGTCCCCAATTGATGAACTTTCATACTATTTCGTGAGTGTCTTTTTATCTTGGAGCAGGTCGAAGGTCTATTCGCGGCACCGTTTGTAGTGACTCGTTGATCCAGCCCCCCGACAAGCATCTTTAAAAAGCAAATTTCTCTCATTTATTATTCCTTTAATCATTTGTATTTTTTTTGCTGTGTGTATAAGAAGTGTTTATTTTTTTTTTCCGTTGCACCTTATCTGGCTCAAGGTTTAAGGTTTATAAATTCAGCTCAAGCAGTATCCTAGACATATAAAGAAAATAAGAAAAATTGCATATTGCAGTTGAGTGCAATTTTTTTACTGTTTGGTGTGATAAAACATCCTCCTTTGCTGTGTGGGGTGTCTTAATCACGATTTTTTGATTTTTGTTTTTTTTCGGGCGATTTGATTGATTGGTTTTTTTTTTCCTCGTTTACTACTCCCGAGCTGGTTGAAGGTGCGGTGCTCTGCACTGTATTTTATTTGATATATATACTACATTGCCAACCGAAGAATAAGATTGGACGCACTAAATAATAACTATATCTTCTTGACCATTCTAAGTGCTGGTATCACAATTTGTAGTCAGTCTTATACTTGATATTTGTACAAGTGTATGATTTTTTCTTTGTATCGGTAAGACTAATTTTTGAATTCTCCTGCATATACCTTATTTTTTTGTTTTTCTTCCTCCAATTTTTTGAGTGGGTAATTTTTCGGTGTTTAGTGTTGGTTGCAACCCAAATTTTAAAAGGAGTTGTATCCTGCGTAGTGTCATTTTTCATTTATTTGCCTTAGCGTTAGAACATATTAACCACCGTAGCTTGGTAGTCTCGACAAATTTGCAGCCTTGTGCCCCCCTTCCCCGTCCCTTTAGCGTTTAGCTCCTCCCCCCATCCCTCTTCCAGCCATTTGCGTTCCCTCGTCACTTGGCCCGGCTCCCATCATCCTCTCCTCTCCCGAGTTGTATCGAAACCCCTTTTGTTAAACGAGGCAAAGTACAGTATATTTGCACCACCTTTGAAACGCCGTTTTTTCCCCCTATATTTTTTTTTAGTGGATTTCCAAACGCGGCCTACACAGGTTGATATATTATTTTTTTTTCCGAATTGTTTTTGAAATTATGCAAATTCTATGATATGCTCCCTCGTCCAGTTATTTTAGGTGAACTACTAATTGCAAGGGTGTTATTAAAAATACAACCGCAAAGTGCTTTACTGTGGACAATTGCACTTTGTACCATGTTCAGACGTAGATCAATAAATTTCATAATTATGGTACCGGGATTGTGTTGTGGCTTGTTAAGTGATGATAAAAACTTGGTTTGTTTTTTTTTTTCTAACATTTATTACTTTGAATGAGAATGTGGTCGACTGTTACACCATTGACAAATTGTGTGGTAACTAGGAGACTTGGAATGTGCATGATACCTTGTCAAGTGCACGCAGGAGCATTCGTTGGGAATGATTTTCATCCTTTCAGCGCTATACATTTGATATTGGCTCAAATATTTTTATTTTTTCAGGTTTTGCATATGGGATGCAAGTTCACTTTTGGAATTGCATTGACAAATTGGTAATGCGTCCTGCTTGCATTCTTGGGAACGACTTGTACCGGTTTTTGTTTCTTTAGGCAGTGGGTTATTTTATATTCCGTCGTTACCGTTGGCACATAGGGTTTCTTTTTTTTTGCAGTTGGATACGTTTGGCACTTAATGTAACGTTTGGGGTTTTTATCTTTTTTTTCGTTGCATAGTGCTTGATAGTTGAGCAAATGTGAAAACGTTTATTGGAATGGGTCAACGAACCATCACTGGGTATAATGTTTATTGCATTGGTTTCTCCCACTGCATGGATTGCTGCTGGTTGGCGGTCGCCAGGTCTTTGATGGCCTGCTGCAAACGTTTGATGTGACCTACTTTGGTCACTTCCAGATCCTGCATCATAAAAATAATAATAATAATGTACCCTTAAACCTCTTGGTTCACTTAGTTAAACAAGATTTGAACATTGTCTCACTTTGAAGTCTCTGCGCTCCAGGTGCAGTAGTTCCGGTCCTCTGACATCGTTTCGAACAAAATTTTCTTTGTATTCACCGAGTTGTATGCTTTCCAACCAAATTGCAACTTCGTCCGTTCCCCAAAGGTGCAAAGGCAGATCACCTGTTGTGGGAAATTATATAGGGGGTTAATTTTGTTTTTAAGTAAATATTGCGATTTGAGGTGGAATCGGTACGTACATTTGATGGCACTGTACGTTGTGGTTTGTTTTGGCTCCTTCGATTTGTCCTGTTTTTTGTTGAACTTGAGTTTGAAGAGTCCTCTCGACATTTTCTTCTTTTCACTTCCCTGGAGAGAACATGTCGACGGAAAGGTTAATTGGGTTGAGGTTAGGGTTAGATTTGTTTGAAAAGAAAATGTTTACATGGTCGTCGTCGCAGGCGTGAAAGTAAATGAATCCACCGCTTTCCGAACATTTTTGGAGCTCGTTGCCAACAATTCCCAGCACGGAGAGTAACTGTTCTTCCACTTCCATGGGCAGCTATTTTGGACAGGTCATTTATAAATCGATCCAACAGTTTACTATCGAGTTCGTTTCAACTGGTAATTAACTTACTGCATCTTGAAGTTTCTCGCACAACAGCGAGTAGGTTTCCGAATGCAATAGTTTGACGGTGTTAACGACATCGGTGGCTAGGCTGCGTAGGTTGGGCTGTGGGAGTAATTGAATTAGGGTTGGCGAGTTCGTTAAATTGCGATAGTTGGCGATTTTCCATTTCCATTTACCCCTTCGGAGATCGTTCCTCCACAAAAGATCTTGTCCATGCAGCTCGATGCTTGTGCGGCCAGTTGATAAAGTTCGCGTTCGATCGTCGGATTGTCGATGGCTGTGATTTTTATGCTGAAAATTTGACGAGCAGTGACACTTGCTGAAAAATGGAGTGGTTTTTTTTTTTTTTTATGTAGTTTGACTTTTTCATTTTTACTTGCCTTCGTATGAAAAGTACGCCCGCTTCTAAGAATGGTCCGAGCAGCTGGAGTTCCTCTTCCGAGACCAGCGGCCCGGCCATGATGCTCGCTCGGAACGAACCGGTCATGTAGCGTTGCTTTTCTTGCCAGGTTTTAAGTGAAGATTCCAAGTGCTGCCAAAAAGAAATTGCCAATTTGTAGGTTTCAATTAACTCCAGATTGAAAAGCGATTTTTTAGAGGAGATACCAACTCTATTCCTGTAAAGCATTTGCGCTCGATTCTTGTGAACGATTCGCAGCACACCGGGCAGTTGTATCCACGCTTCTCCGTCGACCTGCACTGGTACCCCTTCGTCGCCAAGGATCGTGACGGTCACAACTCGACACTGGTTCATGAAAAAGTAGGATTAATAATACGCTTGGAATAATCACACTGTTCAGGTACCGACTTAAGAGATTTTGTAACCTGTGCAATGCGGTGATGTTGCAGATTGATGAGCCTGGAAGCTGCCATTTGCACTGATCCGAACACTGCAACCACCTCCAGGATCTTGTCATCGAAAGATGGGGCGAAAAAGATGTCATCCTCTTTGGTCCCTCCCCAGAAATTGGCACCTCCTGCAAAACTGTTAGCGTAGGTGTGAAGCCAACTCTTATGCAACAACAGTGTTACTATGAGTATTACCATCTCTACCTAGGGATGTTGAGTATTACTATTCCTTGCAAACTCGGTAAAGGGATTCGCTGCCCGTCGCACTCGAGTTGAACGCGCTGTTCGAGATTTTTGTAGGTTTGTTGCAGGAGTTCTTTTCCGCCTAGCACTCCGTACCACATCATGTTCTTGGTTCGACTTCTATTGGAATAACGGTGCTCAATGAGCATCTAGCCTTGTCAAAGATTGGGTAGCTCGCCAATTAGTGTAGCTTGCCTGCATTTTTCTGGGTGCTCTTCTCTCTTATTGTGGAAATCGAGCGTGATTTTAGCATCGAGTCCGATTCCAAAGTAGTTGTTCATGACGCATTTTTCTTCGAATCCTTCCAAGCTGACCGTCGAATCCATCAGAGGAGACGCTGCGGCGCACAGAGCATCGGCGTTGGCCAGGAGCACTTTGCTGATGATCCCGCTTCCTAGTTCTGCAAAGTAAACGACAATTGACTAGCTGAAGATTTCTCGCATCGAGATTGAAAACGCACCTTCGCTGGGCCAAGAGGGAAGGGTGACGAGAGGGTTGATGATGGGAAGTTGCCGATGCGACGGCGACGCGATGGGTTCGGGACTTCTGCTCTTTTCTCGCTGCTGTCCCGTCGTGGTCAACGAGCTGATCTGACTGGCTACTAAGGCAGTGTTTTTGAGTGTGCTGCCACTGCTGATGCGTCGGGATGCCGTTGGAGATTTGGACATGTCTTGACAACAAAGTTCAGTCAGGCGGGCGCTGCAGCAGAATTCAGCGAGTTTAAGGGATACAATTCTTCCTCACCTTTGGCTTCGTTGCTCGTGGGTGAATGAGCCGACGGGCTCTTCGTGAGACAGTCGTCATCCTCGATGCTGACCGGCTGAGGCGATGGACACGGAGAATTTTCCCCGCTCACCGACTCGATGGTGGGTAGCATAGACACCAGTAACCGTGATGATCGATTGACATCTTGGTCACTCAATTCAACCTAAGAAATGACCAGAATTAACGACAGCGCCTAAATTACGACAATTTAATATATTTTAACTGAAATTGCTTTTTTTGCAAAAAAATTTGGAGTTTCGTAAACATCACTCAAGTGTCCTACATATGACACTTTGTATTGCTTAGAGAAAAATTTTCATCTTGTGTTTCGAAAAATTACTGGATCTTGTTGAAAACCCAATGTTTATTATTTTAATTTAAAATTGGCATCAAATTTATTATTGCTTTTATGAATCTGGTCATTATAATCACGTGCAATGTCATCAATCGGTTATTGTTATCAATCATCATTTAATGTTTTATTTATGCATTGTCTAATGTTATCAGCCGGTTTATTGTTATCAAAAAGCACTTGTCCATAAAGTGATTATAATAACCGGATTCCATTGCAGTTACAATGACAGGCTCATTGATGTTCATCTGTCAACTGTTTATTTATTTATTTATTCAGATTGTCGAAAGAGTTGTTTTATTATTGCATTTCATTTCTCGCACAAAGATTATAGGTATTTTCATGATTGGTTTTCGCAATTTTTAGTTATGCGCACTTGTTTAACTACACCAATTTGCATTTCGCTTGCTGTGTCAAGGTCAGCTGATCATCACGTGATCGCTGGTGAGCGAGCGTCCTGATTGGTTAATCGCGCAAGAGGCTGGTGTGGAGGCGCGTCTTTTTGATCAGCTGATGGTAATGGCGCGAGTCAGTGCAGTGAAAGAAACGAGCGTTGAAAGAAGAAGAAGAAGAAGCCTCTTACCGTTCCTTTCTGTTCGTTAGCCAAAGTAAAAGTGAGTTGAGGTGGAGACCTGTGTGTGGTTTGTGCATTCTGTTCGTCAACGGCTGCAATGCAAGGACATTTGTTTTTGAATCAGCACGTGAAAAAAAAGTTGTTTATTGTTGTTGTTCCATCATGGAGTCGTCAAAACGTGTTTCTCACCTCGTTCAGCGTGTTCGATAATCTGTCGTACGGCTTTCTTGAGACTGTTGGCACGTGAAACAAGAGCTTCTCGCCGAATGAACACCCTTTCCTGTTCCTCTCCGCAAAGAGAAGATGAAGGGTAAGTTAAATCGCAAGGAAAATAATTTTAAATGGTAATGGACATGTTTTTTGGAAGGCTTTAGTTGGTTGCCCCCACCCCTCTCAAACATTCACGTGAAATGGGTTGACAAGAGAGGAAATTCATGTACATAGTTCGGTAAACTTTGGTTTTAGGTTGGTCGACAGAGTTAGGAAAAAATATCGTTAACATAAATGGTATAGTTTAATGATGTTGTTTTTAATCTAACCTAACCTAGTGTAGATACCAGGTTAGGTCAAGTTAGTTAGAAAATACAAAATGTACCATTTATGTTAACGATATTTTATCTAAACTCCGTCTACCAACCTAAAACCAAAGTTCACCCAGATTTCTATACATTTTCAAGACTATGTTTAAATAAAGTGTAGCAAATTGACACTTGTGGGCATTCCAGTATTTAAAGGTACATAGCAATCCCTCCTACATGTAATAATCAAACACAAATGAAATACACTACCGGTATTGTATATGTTTTGTACTGTACTACTACTTAATAAATATAGTTTAATCGATGTTTATGCAGACCTAGTCCGAATGTGTACTTAACATAAAATCCAAATATATTTTTTTAAGCTTGTAGTATTCATTTGACATGAGGTAAATTAATATCGTAAACCACCACTATAATCGAAAAGCTTAAGATGGGGGTGGGGGGAGCTGCTGAATAGAGCAGTTTTATGTATTTTGTTTTTATTACGTATGGGGATTGTCTTACTCGGGTGGCTGGTCTTCTACACCTGGATGCCACTTTTTCGTGGTTGGCTGCATCTTTTTCCGATTTGTCACCGATGGCTTTTTTGTTACCCGTGCAACGCGAAGCAATTGATTCCTCGTCCAGCGTCTTAAGCAAGAGATCCAGTTTCTCGTTCAGCACAGCGCACTGTGAATGAAACGAACCGCTACAATCGTATTTTACCACCCGCTTATGTTGATTTCATTTCATGAACAGTTTGATGGTCCTGTTGCAAGGTACCTTTTTGGCTATGGTATTGTCGTCGTCCATGTGGTCGGGTTCCTCTCGGCTGTACGCAACACCCACTTTGGACACAAAATCCCTCACCGTTTCGCACAGTACCCTGGCTGACGAGAGTATGACTGCACTCTGATTGGAGTGCAGCATTTTGGTTAGGTGGGCGACGACCGAATCCTCGTACACCGACATGAGTTCACCGTTGTTGGTCGTGGCTGGGGACACGACTGGATGAGAATTCCCCTCGAGCACCATGACACTCCATCGGTCGAGCATCTTGGTGGTGGCTTTCTCGTACTTTTCGAGAAGTTGTGGAAGGTGAGCATCGGCATCGCAAACCGATCCCCACCCCAGCACCCGGGCCAGATCGTTTCCTGTCCCTAAAGGTAGCACACCTAGCTGACACTGGAGAAAGAAATGACAGGTCGATCGATAAACAGCTTAGGGAAATGAAGTTCATTTCCAGCTTACCTGCCGGTGAGCACCTAGCTTGTCGAGTTCGGACAGCACCCACCCAACGCTTCCATCTCCTCCACACACGAGAATACGAAAAGGATTGAATGCTCGGAACAAACGAAGACTAGCAAGACAGAAAAGCGGGAGACCGTTTTGGACGAGTTCAATAGGAATTGGTTTATATTCGTCTATGATGGTAGCGTACCCTAGACGAGGTCCTCCACCGAGCAAATCGAACACTTGAGCCGGGTTGAGTAGCTGCTTAAAGCGACGCAGAAATCTCACCCCTTGGTTGTCGCCACTCTTGGAGTTGACGAAGACGAGTAATGGACTGCAACCGACGGGTCGAGTTGCTTCCCAAGCGTCGTCTGGAGCGACACTATGTAATGCAATGGGTGGCACGATGGACACACGACACGCACCGAGCGGACAGCGTTCGGGCAATGAAGCTTTACAGCTTGTATGCACCATGGCTCGACACCAAAGGCATCGCCAATCCTGTAGCCTCAGAACGCTTCCACATGTTCTGTCGCATGCTACACACTTGGCACTCACGGGTAGGTTGCCTTCTAACCACTGATGCGGCATGGCCAATGTCTACGAGTGAAACACGATACTCATTATGGTGAATTCGTTGGACATTTAATTATTGAAGTGATTTATGAGAAACCCATTTACCCCCTCCTCATCTTCGAGGATGTCCTTGCCAACGGAAGCCAAGGTGGTCCATTTGCAGTTGGCAGTTGCTTTGGTGGCGCATTTCTTGTGCGTCTTGAGTTTGCACACTGTGTCAAAATCATAGCAACAACTAAGCCATTGACGCGTAATGGCTAATGCATAATGCATCCACCTATTAACATTTTTGGAACACTACCTTCACAGGAAAGACCGTGCGACATGACACCCGATAACGCTTCACGACACACGTTGCAATAGGTGGGTCTGGCGTGCGAAGCGACGTACCAACTGTGTTGGCCCGACAAAAAGTCGCGATGTTCCAGACCCTAAAGAAATGTGACATGAAATAAGACAAAATGTGGAATTGCTCACATCATACAGGCAAGAGATGACGGATCAAGATTGGTACCTCGTAGAAGGCTCGGTGTGCGGCTGACTTGACAGCAGCGATCCATTCCTCCATGTCTCGCCTGTGGTCGGCACATAGCACCAACACCCGGAATGGGGTGATCACCTGAAGAGATCGAATTTTCCATTATTCTACAAGACATTAGAAAAGTACGTTGCGGTAAAGGCTAATCTTTTGCTCACCTGAAAACTGTGCTTGGCATTTTTGGTGCCGCATTCTGCCACGCTGACATCCACGAGCTCGATCTCGTCGAAAAGAACTGACTGAAAGCCCACATGAAAAGAATGAATTTTGTTTTGTTTTTAAAAACGGAGCCACAGTTTAGCCATTCGTTCACCTTTGGGTCTTTTGCATAGTACAGCTTGCGCCCTTTGAGCTTAAAGAAGCGTTTCTTCCATCTCTGAAAAGGCAACGAAAGTTAGATAATAAGACATTGGTTGGTACTTTGGATATTCTGGTACTAGTACTTTGGATATTCACAACGTACCTGGAAAGAACCAATTTGTTTGGCCAGGTAGCCTTCTTTAGTGCTTGCCTAAACGATAAGAGTTTTGTATGATTAGCGTGTAGAACGTGTACAGTAGGATTACTGAATTTCATGTCCGTCCATGGTATCTAATGCATTCTCTTCAGCGCATTGATAGGTGCATGGTCTGGGTTAGCATAAGGATAGGCTAATAATAGGGAACCTATTAAACTGGCATGATTGAAATTTAAGTGATGTTCATCATGGAAGATTGAGAAATGGTTTCCATAGCTCATCACCAGATGTTGAAAGTTGAGCATTTGGGTGCGATACCCCCAATGATGGGAATTGGATAGTTTGCAATTTCAACAGCTTGCTTGGAATGGTGTCTTAGCGGTTAGGTTGGATGTCAAGTTTATAGTGTAACTTAATCGTTCTTTACGCGTCTTCGTTTTTTATTTTATTTTTTTTTTGACGATGACAGAAAATAGATATCTGCAACATAGATTGCAAAATTTAAATCTTGCTGACAGAGGCAACAGCAATAGCCACATGTAATGCGGTTTCTACAAGGTTCAACTTTTATGTCCATGGACATGAAATGTACTACTGTAATAGGGACTTAATTTTCTCTTTGGAGAAGGTGCAACTTTTTGTCAGAATTTTTATAGCCTCAAATAAGTATCGAAATCATTGTTGTAGTACATCATCCAAAATAGACCCTATTTCCATGTAGTGCCGTATAACCATTGCAATGAGTGACAATTCATAATCATGACTTTTCAAATTTATTAGTGGTCTCAATGTTAATTATAACTTTGTGAATGTCTATCAGTGAGTCGAGAAATGCGCCATAAAACAAGGACATATTGTTTGTGTGTTGGAACAGTGTCATTATTTGGTAGTCAAATGTTTGGAAGGTGTAATGAGAGATGCTTGTCGAGTTGGATCGAGTTCGTGATGCTGAACGGCCTTTCCTAGGAAAAAGGGGTCACACGTGTCCAGAACGAAGGTGGCAATCGATCATAACCGACGGTGAGGGGTGGGTTGTTATCCATAAAGGCCATAGGACGAGTTCCATCGCCAACGTTGAATGTAGGGGTGCACGCTATTAAACCCGTGAAGATGACGACGACGACGACGGAAAAACTTCAATCGATTCTTCAGCCTCCTTATTAGCAACGTGTGCAAGGCAGCAGACAGAAAATGGGGTTGAGCTCCCCCCATTCAAAAGAGTGCCATTGCAAATTCCAACACACCATCATCTTGCAGATTCAATATCCTTCATTCCTACCTTCACCAGAGCTTAAAATTAATTGCAAAGTGCTAAAATTGGAGAAAACAAAATCAAGAGTTGAAGGGGAGAGAGTATTGTTAATGAAACACTTTTGTTAGTGATTTGGCGTGCTGAGCCATTTCGGTGACAATGTTTTCTACAGTAATTAAGCTTAGCATTGGTGATGCGAAAAGGCAGAATGGATGGAAGGGTTCAGCTTAATCGGGCTTTATCTTGGATTAATAGGCATTCGTTATCTACTTGAGCGGATATTGGGGATTATGGGATGACAGAAAATTGAATAGGTTGCAACTTTGTCAAAAAATAAATAAATTTTTTAATTGAAACTGTAAGATACAGTTTTGATGCAGTAAAGTGCAAGTAGCAGCATTCGTGTTATTCCGAGTTTGTATTATTATTATCGAGCTATGTTTTGGAGCGAATGGCTTGAAAACGTGCTTATAGCATTGAGTTCAGCACGTTTTCAGTAAAATCGTTTAAAAAAAAAAAGTACTTTTCACTCGAATTCGCTTGAATACGCACCAAAAGCACGTTTCTATTTTGCATTCAATTCAAGCAGTCAATTTAAGCATTGTACGTGTGGGTTCAGTTTAGGGTCTGACACCGCGGGGGCAGGTTTTCTCGGGGCACTCCCGTTTCCTCCTGCTTCATAAAACCCTGTTCCATGTTTATCATCCTCATCACATCGTCATTTCTGTATTTCTGATTTAAAATAAAGTCTGAGGGCCAAATGACATAGCTGTAAAAGCCAGTCGGTGCCCTCGTTAAACCCCAAATACCTACCTACCTACCTCCGGATCGTGATTATCCCAAATTCCGGTTCATCAGTAGGTTAAATATGCCATTTCAACATGAAAATTGATAAGTTATCAAAAAATTATTCACATTAACTATAGCTGTGGATAATTTATCAAACAAACAATTGCAAGTTAATAATGTTTCTAAATATTTTTTTTTTACATTTTTGTTTTACTGATTTATTCTCAAAAATAAAATAAAATGTTTTTCTTTTATTTTTTGGATTTGGGACAGTTAATGTCAAATCTTATAATACTTACACTAATAATTAATGTAAGTTTACAATTGAGAGTTGTGTGGAATAATGACGTAAAGGCAATTGGGTTGTTATCCCTAAGATCGCATAAATTTAATCGTTTTAGACCAGTCTATAGCCTAAGGGCACTGGGTTACATATAATTTGCACTTTCAAACTTTTTTGGAGCAAAAATATAGAACCCGCTTATTGTAAACCATTTTTTTTGTCATTTCATTTTTTTAACAATCTTTATTTAACTTGGCCTGTTTGTTGTGGCTTTGTTTGCACAATTCAAACTATTTTGCAGTTAATTTTTGTACACTTTCTGATATCCTAGAAAGGTGAAATTTGACACACGGGCATAGTCTACAATATATTTCAATCCACTAAATTTTGAAGGCTCAATGTTGCGTAATTATCACGAATCTGCATGTGAAAAACAAAATTTGTTTTTTGGTAAAATGTTTGGTG
This sequence comes from Cryptops parisi, assembly GCA_034695005.1. Lineage (NCBI taxonomy): Eukaryota > Metazoa > Arthropoda > Chilopoda > Scolopendromorpha > Cryptopidae > Cryptops > Cryptops parisi. The sequence continues at coordinate 6,383 of JAQIWH010000048.1, read as the reverse complement.
CAGTCTTTCAGTACTTTCCCCTCAAGATTGCCAAATAGGTAAGATGAGACAAGTGAACCACGGTCTCTGGGGTGAACAGTGAATACTTCAAAAACGCCTCTCTCCACCTCTCCCCACTTCTCTGGCAAGGTGACTATAATAAAAAAAGATTGTGCCTAAAAACAACGTTTTTCTGATATCTTGGTTTGCGCTTCAGTTCCTAATTGTCACTCACTCGCAAACAATGGAAAATATATTAATTTTCACACATTTTGTATACTTCTTTCATAAATGTATATCTGTATCACTTTCTTTAATTGTATTATTCCTACTACAAAATGTGAAATTGAAATTAAAAATAAAAATATGTTGGACTAAAAATAAGCTTGTTAAAAAAACTTTCTTTTTTGTACAAGAAGTTGAACGTGAGGCGTGCAAATTGTTTGTTGAGAGAAATATATTTTTTTATGGAATAGATGATAATCTAATGATGATGGAAAAGGAAGCTACAATGTTGTCTGGCAGAATGTAAAGGCAGCAAACGTTGTAAAAGCGACCATATTGATATTGCATTCGAGTATACGATTGATACACCATGATGACTGTTCATTGATGCTTTATGAGAACTATGAATTGCTAACCAGCAATAAATACGTTTTGTTTACGTTGCTAACGACTCTTTACTGTGTACGAGAGTGAAAGAAGAACCGTAGCCATGATTCGACAAAACGGCGTGATAGACTAGAGGGCGCCGGGGGACCGGGAACGAGCGGAACGAAAACACCTTCGAGCGTGGCGACCATACTAGACAACGACGAGTGGACGCCAACAAGTGGTAACAGAAATCCGTGGTTATTTCAACGAGGTCAAGTGAGACAAACAAGGACGAGAACGGGGAGAACGTTCGAAACGCTCCGAGAACCGCCGAGAGGGAGACAACCCCAGCAAAAACAGAAATCGAGAAGCAGACGAGGACTACTGAAGAAAAAGACAAAAAGAAAACGCGAGCACAGGTCGTATCAATTTCTTATTTTTTCACGCTTGGAGTAAGACTCGACGAAATGGGAAAGGGAGAAACATGGCGACCTCAATGTTCGAGAGAGACAATGAAGTGGGAAGCGCAAGAAGAGAAGACCGGTTGACTGAAGCAAACTACTTCATGTGGAAAACAAGGATAGAAGCGGTAATCAGAAGCAAAGATCTGTGGGAAGTGGTGATGGAAGAAAAGGAGCCAGAAGTAAACAACGAAAATCCAAGAAAAAGGGAGGAACAGAAAAAAGAATGGAGAACATGGAGCAAGAAGAACGCCAAGGTGTTGGATTTAATGGTGGCGATGATGACTTCAGCTCAAGTTATGAAATATGCAAACATCAAAAATGCTACAACCATGTGGGAAAAATTAAAAAAAAACATGTATGCAAAGACGAAACATCAAAGGATAGAAATTGAAATGAAACCTGCAGACATCAGAATAGAGTACAAGGAAACGGTGGACGAATTCATCAACCGAGCAATAGGCATGCAGAACATGTGTATCGAAATGGGAAAGGAAGTAACTGATGCGGAACTAATTCACTACGTCATCAGAGGACTAAGTAGAAGATTCCGAGAGTACGGGAAAATACTGAAAATGCAAGCCTTGAGCATGGACATAGAAAATATAAGGAGAAGGCCAATGAAGAGGAAGACGAGATGAACAAGAAATACAGTCGAGAAACTGAAAGCAAAGCCAAATACACGGACCGGAGAAAATGGCGGGGCAAATCGCAACATCCTAGAGAAAACAGGATATGTTTTTCCTGCAACAAACCGGGACATCTGACGAAAAACTGCACTAAAAGCAAGAAGTTTTGAGCATGTGGAAAACCAGGGCACCTGGAAAAACTGCTGGACCAAACAGACGTCAGAAAAAGGGAAGAACGACGAAAACAGAGAAGTGAGAAGAGACCATAGGAATGGTAGGAAATGGACGATGTACATGGCACCAAAGAAGAAAACAACAGAGAAAATAGGACATCAGTCAGCGGAATATGGTAGTGTAAAGAGAAAAACTGAGTGGATTCTGGATCGTCGAGCCACATGACGAACCAGGAAGAAATCATGGGAAAAATGGAGAAATTGGATGAAGAAGTATATAGGCGAATGAGAACGACGTGATGACGGCAGTAGGTGTAGGCAAAGTCAAATTTGAAATATCCCAGGAAGAAAAAACTGTCACGCTAAAAGACATACTACTAATCCCAAATCTACACACCAACCTATTGTCGGTGACGAAGATAGCGGACGCTGGATTCGAAGTGAGGTTTAAGAAAGAGAAAGCGGTAATACTGTATAAAGAAGAGGAAATAATCATGGAAGCAAAAAAAAAGAGGATCGATATGTCATACAAACCGAGGAAAATTCAGGCAGAAAATGAGAAGAAGTCATGAAAACGGGTAGAGCAGAGTCGGACATCGAGATATGGCATCGGAGATTCGGACATGCGAATTACCGTAAGATAAAAAAAGCCCAAAACAAAGAACTCATATGAGATCTGAAGTTCAAAACGGAAGAAATAGGTGAATGCGACGCCTGTATTATGGGAAAAATGACGACAGTCAAAGGGACACAATCGAGTGAAATCCTAGAGCTAATACACATAGATTTGGTAGGCCTGATATTACCTACATCTCTGGGTGGCGCCAAATATGTATTGAACGTAGTTGATGACTAGTCACGATGAATGTTCACGAGGACCATGAGGAGCAAAAACGAAGTGGAAGAAAATCTGAAAAAAATAGTAAACACTCAGGAAAGGAAAACTGGGAAAATCTTAAAGCGTATAAGGAGTGACAACGGCGGAGAGTTCGTCAGCACATCAATGAAAGAATGGATGAAAGACAAGGGGATAGTACAAGAATTGACAACGACGCATAGTCCAAGCAGCAATGGAGTAGCTGAAAGAAGTTATAAAACACTGATTGAAACGACGAGGACGATATTGTAAGAAGCCAAGTTACCACACGAATTCTGGGCTGAAGCCATAGCATACACAGCTTACACAAGAAATCAAACTATTCACAATATACATGGGAAAACACTAATGGAGATATGGGAAGGTTTCAAACCCACAGCAGCATATCTGAAACCATTTGGATGTTTAGCATACGTATCAAACGCAGAACCGCCAAGAGTCAAGCTCAAGAAAAGAGCACTGCCAGGAATATTTATAGGCTATTCGAAACACAGAAAAGCTTATCAAATATACAATCCGAGCACGAACAAAGTAATAAAAACTAGAAACATAAAAATGTTGGAAAACAGGAAAGGAAGCGAACTGCTCAACTTCGGCGAAAAGGGAAGAAAAAACGAATGCGAAAAGAGCAAAGACAAAATAGCAGTCTGGTACGGAGATGAAAAAACGGAAGAAGATAAGGAAAAAAAACCGAAGAGGAAGAAAAAAAACCGAAGAGGAAGAAGGTGAAGAAGAAGAAGCCGAAGAAGAAGAGAACGAAGAATGGACCGACCGTGAAGAAAACACAATGGAGAAGAGTGTACAAGAAAATAAAATAGACCCCAATGAACCGAGTTGCAGCGGATATAAATCCAGGCGACAACAACAAACAGTAGGAGAGGAAAACGAAATCATGGGCCAGAATGCGGAACAAGAAGAAATGACAAACAAGAAAAAAAGAGGGAGGAAAAAAAAAACCACAAAACAAGCTATGGAGGAGAGAAAAAAGAGAGAAAATAAAGAGTACAAAAAGAGGATGGAAGAGAAACAAGTAAGAAGGTCAAAGCGAATAGAAATGGGACGTATAGTCACAGAAATAGGAGAACCAAAAACATACAAGGAGGCATTGAACTCTGGACTGGAGGAGCAAATAACAGATTGTTTAATGAAAAATTTACCTGCGAAGACTGTACAGACAATGAACAGAAAAATATTCAACACCAGGGAAGATAAAAATCTATGAAAAAAGAAAAAGGAGGCAATGGATGGTATTAGTTGAGACAATATGTGTCTATCAGAGGAAAGCCAGTAATTTAGAAAATCATACAAAGTCTTAAAAGCGTGGAAAATGCAGAAATTGATGCGAGACATTTGAATATGAGAAAAACTAAGAATCACTAATTTATGCTCATTTAAAAAAAAAAAAAGAGTAGTCAATGTGTTGGACTTAATAAGAAACTTTATTTTTTGTACAACTGGAAGAAGTTAAATGTGAAGCGCGCGAGGCGTGCAAATTGTTTGTTGAGAGAAATATAGTTTTTTATAGAATAGATGATAATCTAATGATGATGGAAAAGGAAGCTACGATGTTGTCTGGCAGAATGTAAAGGCAGCAAACGTTGTAAAAGCAACCATATTGATATTGTATTTGAGTATAAGATTGACACACCATGATGACTGTTCATTAATGCTTCATGAGACCTATGCATTGCTAACCAGCAATAAATACGTTTTGTTTACGTTGCTAACAACTCTTTACTGTGTACGAGAGTGAGATGAATCGTAGCCATGATTCGACGAAACGGCCTGATAGACGAGAGCGCCGGGAAACCACCGAGATCAAGCGGAACGAAGACACCTTCGAGCGTGGCGACCATACTAGACGACAACGAGTGGACGCCAACAAAATGAACCACTGCTCTCTGGAACGATATTTTGAATAAGGACGTAATTGAATTTTTAAATTCGCCTGTAATTTTAAGCCTATCAACTGAACTTAATATTTTTTTTGCAAACACTGTTCATTTTTCATCTATAAATATACAGTTAACAAGTCGCACCCCAAACCTTGTGATCCACTCTTCCTTTTTTGGGAACAGCATTATGCTTTTTCAGCTTCTCGGACCACCGTCCCAGGTCCTGATCTCTTTCACGTTCAGATGCTCAAACACCTTTCCGGTTGTGCAATCCTCTCACTCCTGTCGTTTTTTAATAAGATTTGGAGCGACGGTGCCATTCCTTTCACATGGTGCAATGCCCTTGTCATCCCGCTTTTGAAACCTAGTAAAGAGTCTCAGTGTCTCTAGCTACCATCCAATTGCTTTAACCAGCTGTGTTTGCAAGATGTTTGCAAGCAAATGATTAATAAATGCTGTATGTGGTGGTTACAACATAATAATATTCTTACATCTATTCAATGTGGTTTTCCACGTGGTCAATCTACTATTGATCATTTAGTGACCCTTGATGCCAGCCTTCTTGATACCTTTCTGCATCATCAACATGCAGTCAGCATTATCTTTGAACTCAAAAAAGATTATGATACTACCTGGCACTTGGGTTTGTTAAAAACTTTTAATGATGCTGGCTTACATGGCAAGATGTCTTGCTTTCTCCCCTACTTTTTGCCCCAGCGCCTTTTGTGTGTGGGCTCTGCTCTGTCCCAGAAAACTCCCAGGTAACTGGCATACCCCAAGGCAGTATCCTCAACACCACATTATTTGCTATAGCCGTGAACTCCATTGTACAAGCAATCTGCCTTTACTGCTTCACTTTTCGTCGATAATTTAGCAATTTTTTGTCGCTCATATCACCTTTTGGTGACTGAAAGACTACTCTAGCTTACCATTAACCAACTAAAACATTGGGCTCTCTACCCGTTTCCGTTTTTCTCCTGAGAAGTCTGTTTATGTTCATTTCAGCTTTTTCGAAGAAAATATCGCGACCCATCTTTCATTCTGGGAGAGAATTTCCTTCAAGTCCTGCATGAAATCCGGTTCTTAAATGTTCTCTTAAACCATCATCTTAGTTGGCTTCCCCATATTAGTGAACTACAAGTTTGCTGCCTTAAAGCTCTCAATCTGCTTTGTGTTTTAAGTGATCGGTCATGAGGAGCAGACCGGTAAGTCGTGTCGACACTTTATAGGTCTTTAGTTCTTTCTAGAATAACCTATGCATTGATGGTTTGTTTTTTTGCCCGCAAATTGTACATCACTCGCCTACACAGCATTCATCACGCTGGCATCCTCCTAGCTTTAAGAGCCTTCCTCACAAACCTTGTTATCAGCATGTGCGCAGAGAGTGGAGAACCCCCTTTTCAACATTTGATGGATGACAGAAATTGCCGTTATGTTGCACGGCTATGTGCTTTGCCTGACAACCATGCTTATCCATGCATATTTAACTAACACTATTTGTAAAACTATGCTCATCATTCAAGGGCCACTCAATCTCTTGGGGTCAGGGCAGCCGAATCCTTTCGACCTGCTACCTGGCTGTCAGTATTTTCATTCATGCTGACTCTTCCCTGCCCTTGGTTGTTACCTGAGAAATAGGTAGGTAGTTGGGGAAAGGTGAGGTGCGCCAACTGCCCAAAGGCGTGTTATATGGCACCTACTGAACAAGTCAAAAAACAAGAACTAAACAAGAAAATAACACGAGACAAATCAATACAAAGAGGACATGAACCACA